>CM023826.1:19241628-19529791 GCA_013266295.2 Branchiostoma floridae x Branchiostoma japonicum
AATCCGAGAAACTTGTTAAATTGATATGGCCTAAACTTAATATAAATAAACGAAATAATAAACTTAAATGCATAATGATTGACAAATGGAAAAAATGTAGCAAATTGGAAAACATTGATTTTTTTTCTTTCAGTCCAACATTTGACCAGTTAGTGGTTTCATATCCTAAATGGTACTTGGGAACTTTTTGTATGTTTTTTTTTTAATTGGTAAAATGAAGTCTGGAAAATCTGAGAACCAAGAAAATAGATTGGAAGTTTAGGTCTCATCATGTATTTGAGTGGGTACTCTGAAAGAGTGCCCATCCAAAAAGTAAATGTCTGCATGAACACATGTTTATAGCAGTGAGAAAACAGCCCGACTGAAGTAGTGACTGCTTGTTTGTACCTGAAGAAATTAGCAGGTAATTTTTGGCAGCATTGCACTAGGTCAGAGGTGCACAGTCCAGGGTTTTGAATGGTGTGGTAGTTTGCTGGCAGCAGAAAAGTGCCTGTTGCAGGAAGCGGCTAAGTGCAGTTTGTAACTGCCATTAAAATGGATGGTGTGTGTTGTTGGCAGTTTTGTTACATGATGTAGGGTAAGTGTACTCAACATACATGTAACACACAGTTAGAATGAATGACATCAGTACATTTCAAGTACACGTAGTTTCATTAGGAATATGCCCATGTAAGACACATTTTTACATTAGCCACAATACATACATACATACATGTAATGAAATAACTCGTGAATGAAACCCTTTCTAAATCACTAGCAAACCGTTTGAACTTGGCATAGAAGACATTGAACTGGATTGAAAATTATCAGAGACAAACACCTTTACATCCGGGCCTGGCTACTGGTCCTATTCATTTGATAGTAGAATAGAGATAATTATTTAGCATTATTGAGTGTTAAACTGTTGTTCTAACAGACCTTATGTTTCTTTTGTATAGGAGTCGAGGAATATTTTCATATGACCACAGCATAGTGAATGTTCCATTGTTGCTGTAACAAAGTTTTTCTGTTGTACAGGAATTGAGGATAGTCCCATGTTTACATGAGTTCCACAAAGACTGCGTGGACCCGTGGCTGCTGTCCAACAGAACCTGTCCTCTCTGCATGTACAACATCATAGGTCAGAGATTATTTTAACTTTGAATGACAATACAAGCCTGATATTATTTGCTTGTCACTTGACACTTGACAAATGGCAAAGCAAGGTGAATAACCCAAAGACCACACTTATTAAGTCAGTGTAACACATGAACAATATATGCCTAAAATACCTATTCTTCATGGCAGCATCCTTGAATTCACTCAGGAGCATTGTCAAAACATTCAGTGGTACAGGTAAGACTTGTCCTGTGCATGTAGGATTTGAGCTCAGTACTGACAGACAATATATACTATTTGGAATTGATATGAAAATATATACACAAGAAAGATACCGCAATAGTGCGATAATCATTTAGGTTGCACTAACTTTTTATTTGTCAGTATGATAGAATCGCTTACTGTGACTATTTTTCCTTTTTAGATTGCCAGATTTCAAAGACCTATTCTGTACCAGGATGTCTGCCAGACCAGAGTTTCCAAGGAGACCAGAGTTCTTCCATAGTTCCCATGAGATTTCCTGGGCACAGAACACAAACTGAGTCTCCCATGCACAGAAACACAGGTAGTATACACAGAAACCCCAGTGGAGCCACACGGGTCTCAAGTTTGCCAGGGACTAGGAACTCCAGTGCTCACACGGTGTCAGAAGCATGGATGGGTAGTGTGTGCCAGGACAGTTCTGTGCCATGCAGTGGCAGTGTTCACCATCATCATCACCATTACTACCATCATGGAGACTTCCAACACTGGCCCGGCGGACAGGTAGTGGCACCAGTCCACGTCCACGCCAGTCAGAACCACACACTCACGTCCTGGCGCCCCAACTCCGTCAGTAGTTCTGGGTACCATGCAGACGTAACCAGTTGTTCTTCCTCACATTCCAGTAAGTGTAGGTGTAGTAACTTCAGTAGTAGCAGCTCCGGGGATGTGACGGATGTTAGTAATCAGGGCATTTACGGCAGCACATCCACCTTCAAGAGTGAGTTAAGTTCAAGTTCTAGAGACAACGTCTATGCTGGGAATGTTGCAAGTACATTTGACAACACAGAAGAGATGCTGCCTCCCCATGGGGCACATGTAGCCACAAATGTTCTCCACTGCCAGACCAACAAGTGTAAAACTAAGACTCAAGACAGTTGTATCATGAAGGAAAGTTCATCAGATTCAAGTCAGGAGTTCAGCAGATACAGTAGTGACTTATCCCTAGAGGATGTGTTAGAAAATGCCTTAAGGCTACAGGGAAGCTATCCTAAGGGAACAAACTTCCCAACCCAAAGTACTTTGGAGTCCTGCAGATTCTGTTTGGGAAGTTGTTCGGTCCGAAGACAGCTTTCCTACGGCAGTAGAAGCTGTGCTGTAGAGAGTATAAACAAGAAGGCCGATGTTGGGCACTACAGAGGCACTGCAGTGCATAAGTGCCAAGTCGCCTTGACTACAGGACCTGGCTACCTGGCATGCAGTTCTCGCCCTCAACCAAAAAGTCTGAGAAATGTTGCTCCCAGGCCCATGTCATGTCAGGAGCTGCCAACAAATGAACAAGCAAGGCTTGAGTTCTGTGCACACTGCCAGAGGGAGTCCCCTCAATCCATAATGGTCTACACAGGCAGGCCAGGTCAGTACCTCATCTCTTTCACTGCTGCCAAATAAAGTTATGCAATGTGATGACCCGGCCTACATAGTGATGACCCAGCCTACATTTCAAGTTGGAGAACACAGAGAATCAAGGGTTTGATAACCTACCTGGAGCCAATTCTAACTGACACAAGTTACAGTTGTCTTATCACTTAACATGATAAAAGATGGCAATAGTTTGACTTTCCTGTATAATAAGAGTACATGTTCATATGTTAATGAGGGAACCAGTATATTATACTGTACAGGGAAAGCAGTGAAAAATGGATATTATTATAGGGTTAATGGCCTGCCCTGAGGTGTATACGAATGTCATAAGGCAATGGACGGTTCCTACATGTAAGACCATCAAATAAACAGCAGAGTGAGCAAAGCAAACAAGATGGTTCATAAGGTGGTTATAGGAACTGACCATGTCTTATAACACCATACACTGAAGGAAAGCAGGTCATTAATGTAATTACCTTCGCCAAGAAGGTTATGTTTTCATGGCCGTGTGTGTGTCTGTGTGTGTGTCTGTGTGTCAACAGCATAACTTGAGAAGGCAAAGATGGATTATGTTGATATTTCTTAGGTGGGGAGGTCTTGATGAGACCTCGAAATGATTAGATTTTTGGCCCCCTGGCGGCTTGGTATGGTACTGCAGCGGAACTTCCGGTTTTGATATCTCGTGATCTGGACATGCTAGGGTCATGATTTTTGGCTGGTAGGTAGCTCTTGTGCTCAGGAAGAAGTGATGTAAGTTTGGGCCCCCTAGCGGCTTGCTCTGGAACTGCAGGAGCATTTGTATTGAAAATGTTTAAAGTAGGATAACTCAATAACCGCTCGACGGATTGTCTTGATATTTGGTGTGTAGGAAGCTTAAGAGATGCTTGACATAATCAGATGACAATTATGCAAATAATGATATAATTTGCATAATTAATGAGGCATTTCTATAATTCAGTTACCTTCCATGATAGGACTATTCTACCTTGTGACATGAGTAATTAAGAATGAGAGGAACATTGCCATATATTTATTATGTAAATGAAGACCTTATTTGCATAATTAATGAGAAAATACTATAATTCCATAGTGGTTGATGCGGGCAATTTCATACTTGTGCATTTCGAAGTTGACTAGGGGTGAACATCATTCAACATAACTTATTCAAATCAGGACCTCATTTGCATAATTTATCAGGAAATGCTAGAATGGCCTTCTTTGTTAAGATAACACTGCCATTGGGATGAGAATATGATCAAGTGATGTAATTCATGCAAAAGAGGATCTTATTTGCATGATTAGGGGGAAAATCTACAATTTGTCAGTCATAAAGGGTAACCTCATTTGGCGAAGGTATGAGGTCGTGGAACTCTAGTTACAAAATGTATAGCCATGGTCATATACCTGTATAAGCTCTATTTAAGTATATCATATGCATTTCAAAGGAAAATATGCCAGAAGTTGATAAAATTTGGTGTCCTCCAACAAAAAATTGTAAAGACACCAATTCTGATGTGCGACTCCTGTATTCAAATTTTCGACTGTGGCACACCTGAAGGGGGTTCCAGTTATTTTATTGAAGCAGGTTTGAATTGTTATATGGAAGCCCATGGAACATAACAAAAATTTATCCAGTGGTAACATTCCAAAAAGTGGTCGATATTGGAGTAATAATGAGCACTCAATATGGAGTACCACTAATAATGATTGATGGCAAAATGGAGCCTTTGCATTGGTCAGTGTCATTTGGCTATACATGTGATACAATTTGAAACATTTTATATCTCAGTGTCTTCAATACAATTTTGAAATGAATAAATCATTCAATTTCAAATGTCTGAAGTCTTCAAAATTTCCCCATGCTATTAACTAGCTACTTTTAAAAATCTTACTGATCAACAAGAACTGTCTTCCAGCTTGAGAGAAGTTGAAATATTGGATAATTCATCTTCAAAGCCTGCAGAAAAGAACACAACTTGAAGCTTTCCATAGCTGAAAGGAGTACTCCACTATGGAAGCGTGTATTAAAATTTTTTAGAGAGTAAATCCCAATTTATTTATTTACTAGTATTTATTTATTGATCTTAAAAAACAGTCGGGTGGTACCTTCAGTTTAGGACAACTGATTTCCAAGGTAGCCCAACAGAACAAGTTACAAAGGACATAGACAATCAAATAATTAAACATAGAGATAATAAATAATATGAACAAAGAGTACAAGTAGTCAATGATAAGACACAAGACATGTCAACCAAAACAAATAGTCAAAATCATAAGGCATAATCATAGTCCGTGTCATTCCAGTCTAGAGATAAGTCAGTCCGTGATGAATGCTGAAATAAAGTTTGTTTTGTCAAATTTGTCATAAGTTGAAGCTTGAATGCAAAACAAACTTTTTGGCAATTAAATTCTTGAAACCCCAAAGAACCCTTTCCATTAGAATTCAATGGCTGACTTCAGATACAATTTCTTGCTAACAATTGGGTCTATAAGCTGATAAGAGCAGTCAATTGACTCTCAAACATATAAGAAAGTACACAAAATGTTTGAGGACTATAGACCCTCGGAATACAGAGATTTCAGCACTTGAAGTTCTCCCCTGTGAAACACACGATGTGCATTGGACTCTGGGATTGTTGGAAGTTCCTGCAGGTATTTCAAGAACTCGATCGCTACAATGTTCTCGCTGCATTCAGGCTTCAACTTATGGTAAATTTGACAAACTGGATTCAAGCATTACAATTTACTCTGAGGACTTTTGAAATTTAATACCCGCTTCTGGAGTGGAGTATTCGTTTTGAAATAGATTTGGAATAGTTGTTATGCCACTTTTACTTACTTTTGTATTTCATTTTCTCATATTCATGCCCATGTTGTATACCATTGTTTCTTTTTATTCAAATTAGCCCTCAGGCATGGATTTGCCATAAAGTTGATATTGTTTTTCCTTCCCCAGATGGACCATACATCTCTGTTCCACTGCATGATGCAGACCAGCTCTTCCTGAGGGGCATGGTATGATCTCCAGGGGAAGTGCTTCTCTACAATGTGCAATTTCTGAGTAGTAGCTAAGATAGAAAAACAAAACCTTTTTAGGTGATACCTGCAATACCTTCTTTGTTCCATCAAAAAAACAACTTGTTTTTAATTATCCACCATATTATTGCTGTGATTTTTTGTGCATATATTTACATTTATTACTTCAGGACATAGTTATCGACCAGGTTGCATACATGTATGCTTTGAGCTGAACTGTAACCAGTAAAATCACATGAAGACACACCATCATACCATAAGAAGGCAGGGTGGGATAGTTTTCTCATGTACATGTATGCTGACTCTTCCTCCCAGTATCAATTTCTACAAACACCTTTGGTTCTCAATTCCTTAATCATTAATATTGTCACAAAATATGTCAACTTTAATACAGCACTCTACCTCCTTGACTTCAACATCACCCTATAATTCTCATAAAAACATACAGGTACATTGTACAATGTATGTACTGAAGCAATTTTTAAAAGATGTAGGCTTTACCAAATGTTGAATGTCTACTAAAAATGTGACATCATTTTTACCCAATTGGGAAAAAGATATCAATAATATCATATCAGTTCATCAAAATCCACCATGTATCATTACTCAAAATGCCATTGATTTTTCTACCATTTTTGTTGCACAAATACTGGTCTGAGATGTGGATGTTTATGAAAAAGAGATTTCATCCCTGTGGTAACATGATGAGGCCGCTCAAATCTGGCTGATTAACAAACCAGCTGTGCATTAGTCAGATGCTGGGTCGCTGATTTTTAGAGCATGGAATGTGATTGGTAAAATCAGGTCAGTGTCTTCCCTTCAATATCACGTTAACATTACTAAATTACTTACTAAATTACCCTGTACAGTTGGGAAAGAACTTTGTCCTGTTTATCTGCACCACTTGAGATGACATTAAGTAAAACCCATACATGTACAACTACAAGTCAACCATCACTTGTCCTTGTTCTTATTGTAAGTTTTGGTATTGTCAGAATGACTTCCGTCTTCCTTGGTGCAAGCCATACATGTACATGTATCTTTCTGTTCATATTTCCTTATTTATGAAGGAAGGCTGAATTTCTGATAGGTCGTCAACAGAGACTGCCACAGTGATAAAACCTTTACGGTTACATCCTGTATATGTGCAGCTTCTGGCAATGGCCATCCTGTGATTTACTTACTGTACAGAGTGTATTACATGTTAGTTAATATTGTTCAGATTGGCCAGGTGTCAAGTGTACTAAGTGCTCTTGAAGCTTTATTATACTATTTGCACAAACCAGTTAACATTTGCACCTATTTAACATGTTGTTATGATATTTGTGTACTTTAAGTTATCAGTAAGCTACATTACTTTGTGTCAGCCATTTGTGCCTTTGTCAATGTAAGACTACAATGTTGTACAAGTCGTACACTATTTAATAGTCATTAATGGAAGTGCATCCAAGTTGCTAATAATATTAGGAAGCTTCCATGGAAGGATGTATAAAATAAGATAATGCAAAATAAAGATGTCATTTGTAACAATCACTGCTATGTGTGTGTCTGGACTCTTCTACAGATAGTCATCATGAATTGGAACAGAAGTTTTATTTGAATGGAGGAATTGCAGAAGTTTGATGCATTGTGTTCTTTCAACCATTTTTCTTGTTAGACAAATGCTCATTTTTCCTTGATTTTTACCCACTAAGAATGCAATGAAGAGGCCGCATACTATTATTTGCATTGTGCTCATCAAGGCATCTCCCAACCCGATGTTACTCCTGTTCGGGATGGGGAAAAATTGCATCAGGAGTTCCACAGGGTACCTGTCCTCTTTTTAGTATATGTAAATGTGCATTTTTTTACCATAGGCCGCGCCACGCCCGGTATAGTGCCCGGAGTCACGTTGGGCGATGGACGTTGGACGTTGGGTCGACAAGAAGTTGCGCAATGTCTAACCGCACGTTACACGATGCGAAGCCAGGCCTCGAAATTAACATGTGAATGGTGGATGGGCCGGAAGAAGTTGCGCAATGTCTAATCGCACGTTACGCAATGCGAAGCCAGGCCAAGCAAAGGGAAGCAACGCTGTCTATTTTTCAGGTCTTTCAATTCACTCTTTTTAACATTGCTACAATTCGAGCAAGTCATTAATAGTGCACACCCATGCAACCAACCAGCTATTGCCATTTTGGCAGCCTATGGCCAGCTTTTTTAAAAAGCTTTCTTGTTTCTAAACCGATGAAGTATGTTGATGATCTAACGTTAAAAGAAAGTAGCCATGCGGCCTATGGTATAGAGACCGGAATCACCTTGGTGGTTGGGTCGCACGAAGTTGCGCAATGTCTAACCGCACGCACGCGGCCTCGAAATTAATATGTGAAAGGTGGATAGGTTGCAAGAAGTTGCGCAATGTCTAACCGCACAATGTCCCGATGTCAAAATGGCGCTAAATTTCAGCTCGGGACAATTCAAATTACGTTTCGGCAATTTCGGGACAATTGGACAATTCTGACGTCCACGTCATTTAGGAAAGCGACCATCCGTCGGAAGCAAAGGGAAGCAAGTCTATTTTTCAGGTCTGTCAATTCACTCTTTTCAGCATTGCTGCAATTCGAGCAAGGTGAGCAAGTCATTAATAGTGCACACCCATGCCACCCAACCAGCTATTCTCATTTCGGCGGCGTATGGACAGCTTCTTTTAAAAGCTTTCTTGTTTCTAAACGGAAGTATGTTGACCTAACGTTAAAAGAAAGTAGACTTTTCAGTGAACAATCTTCTGTGCAGATTAGCAGATTAGCAGCAATTAACCAACTTGACATGTGGTCATCAGAAAACTGTATGTCATTGAATGAAGATAAGTGTAAATTAATTTGTATCTCTTTCATGAAGGATCCTTCCCCTGTAATGTTACTGAATGGCAAAGTCATTGAGTACACTGAGGATGCCTGTTTGGATCTCTGCCGACATGAAATGGGGAAAACATGTCACAACAATCATCAAAAAAGCAAGCTCGCGTCTTTTCTGGCTTAAGAAACTAAAATGCTTAGGTGTCTTCACTGAAGATCTTTGTGAAATTTATTTACTATATGTCCGACCAGTCATAGAATATGCAGTCCCAGTATGGCACGCAGGTCTAACCACTCTACAATCCCACCAACTTGAACGCATTCAAAAACGTGCCCTCAGAATCATTTTTGGCAATGATTACACTTCCCATACTGATGCACTCTCTACTTTCAACCTCTGCACTTTAAAAGCCAGAAGCGAAACACTTTGTCTTAAGTTTGCAAAATCTCTGTTACATTCACCAATGTTTCGAAGCTGGCTAACGTTACCCCCCACCCGCAATGAAGTACACAATAGAGACTTAAAAGGGGGGTTCCAGCTTAGCGTACCTTTTATAAGATCTGACAGGTACAGGAACAGTGCCATTCCGTACCTGTCAAAACTCCTGAACAGTGTTTTGTAACTTATACTCTATTGTGTAATCACCCGACTACTGCTTGTATATATTCTTGTTATTCAGTTTGGTTATGTATGTAAATTTTGATGATATTTTGTATAATTGTGTATTCCCTGAAACTGCATACATGTAATTCAGCCTTTTTACATTGTATTATTAGGCTGCAATGTTGTTTTAGTTTTGTACGAATTCGTGAATGAACCATTTATTTATTTATAAAAAACATCGATATTTCCAAGTTTCAGCCTAAACATTTTTATGTTTCCTGGGGGGGGGGGGGCTTCAACATATGTTTGTGTGTGAAGCATTTGTTCAGTCACCCAAATCCTACAATCTGTCGCAAACAATTATGTACAGATGTTCTGTCTGCTTTGAATTATTGGTCATGCACTTTCAAAATCTTTTAGTCTCCATAACACACGTTTTCCCATCTTTGAGCTGAGGTTACTATGTTCTGTTGTATTAAAGCCCTGAGATAAGAAAATTTTAAATTAGAATTCTTTAAACTTTTAAACTTTTAAGTAAGCAAGAGGAAATAATTGTCTTAAGATAGCATCCAGCACAACAAGAGCATGAAACTTTAACTCTGACAGTGTTTACTGATGGCAACTTTCTGCTGTAGACAACATATTGTCTGTAGCAAAATATAACTAATGAAATGGTGCAGGGTTCACAGCTTTCCTCTGTTGTTCAAGGGTGGCAGCAACCTTCCCCCCAGGTACTGAGCCTGCTTGGTGTGCAATACAGTTGGTGCCAGAGCAGCATCTCTGTTTGGAGGTGCCCTGACTGCACCAAGCCTGGTAGTTTCTGTAGTTTTAGCCACAATGGGTGTCCAGTGTGGGGTAAAACCAAGTTTAATCTTCACGGGCTCTTTCTGTGCATCTTTGAACTTGTTTTGCCGTTTGATGGTCGCACTAGCCTGAACTCGACGATTACTACGCTGTCCTTTGCCAAGTAATGATACAATCATGGCATTTCCAGATTGAGAGGGTTGGGCAGTTCCTTGGGTGCATCGTGGGTCATTTGGATAAGAACAACCTTTAACTTCACTTGTGCCAGACAGTGTGTAGGACAGAGTAACCGCCTGCCGCCTGACAGAAGAACTGGTTTGATCTCCCCTGTCTCCTGCAATCTGCAAGGATGGTTGCTTGGTCTTGACCTTGACTGCCCTCTGATGGTCACAGTAACTGGGGTTGCCTGGCATGGAATGGCCCACTTTGTAGGGCGATGCTGTTTTCCTGTCCCCCAGTGATCGATAGTCATTATGTTGAGGACAGCTTGGGGATGGACGGGGCTTGGGTGTCTCCTTCCTCTGTAGGTAGGTCTGCCCTAACAGAACATGGCATTTGAATGACTCGTGTATAAAGACATGACATGTGATTGACAACAGTGTGTGAGTTGGTCATTGGTGGTGTTTGTAATCCATTATATTCCTGCTTCAGAAAGTGAAAACAAACAACAAGAAATCAAGTATCTCATACCTCTGTGAAATATAGTTTTTTCTGGTGTTATTTGTTATTGTGAAGTTCTGGCTGATTCTGTATGTGTTTTTCCCCTGGCTCCAATAAGACAACAGGCAATTTGCATGAAGACAGGATAACGTTTTCTCAGATCTTGGACCCAACTTCCTGTTACTGACGTGCCTACATTGAACTTTTAAATTCACCTGAAATTTAAAATCGGTGGCACTACCGGCTTGTGCTGTGTCAAGGTACACACTTAAGACTACATGACATTGTATAAAGCTGTCACCTGACAGTTTTTGTCTCACCTGGAGAACGAAGTGTTCCGCTGGGACGTCCGTTCTGTCTGGTGTGCAGCCGGCGGGGGGAACCAGTTCTCACCGGCCGCCGTTCTGGCTTTTCCTGCATTTCACCAGTCTGGTCCAGCAAAGTCTGCTGGGTCTGATTTTTCCGTCTCAGCATCGTTATTTTCTACAGGGAGGATAGAACTAATCTGATCACAACAATGACAACATTGACATTTTTTACAGGGAGGATAGAATTAATCTGATCACAATAAGGACATGCTCTCCAGCGAAGATAGAAATTATCTAATCGCAATATGAAGTCCCAACCTTTCTGTGATTTTGAATTGTTAAAATGATATCCCTTTCCTGCTGATCATGTCCCTGGAGCCAGGAGTGTTGAAGAATTTGTGCTGCACGTGGGCGTTTGGTCCAGTCTTGTACCAAGATGTTATAAGCTAAGTCCATGGCATCTGAGATAGCAAAGAATAACAACATTACCCAACTTAAAGCCTGCCAGGTTTACATATGTTGTACAGAATCTGTACGCTGTGCACCTTGTACACCTTTACAATAGAATCCTAGTGGAGCTATGAAACACATGGAAACATGTATATAACACGTGAAGGGAAACTCACAGATAATTAGATCAGCTAAGGTCCACCGTGCCCAATGAAGGACATGTGGTCTCTTGTTATCACATACAACAAACGTATTACAAACGTGTTTACCAGGAGTGGTGAATGGACTGAACTTGATGGGCTTTTCCATTTTTTTCAGCAAGGCAGAACCATGGGACTTCCCAGAGTAGCTATCCTTGTAGGGGTGTTCTCCACACAGCATGGCATAATATATCACACCACTGGAACAGCAGAGAACACTCGTCACTCTTATGATGTGGGAGGACCCGGTGGCCTTGTGGTTATGGTGTTTTTCCGTTTTGACGCTTTCAATTGACATTCATTTTCGGAGCGCACACACTCTAAACACGACAGGAATGTATTCTAAGACTAGAATACGCCTTCATATGAAAAGTCAATTCGGTCCGACATTGCAGCGTTGTGACGTGTGTAAAATACCTTGGAAAAGGTAAGAAGCCCGAAAACACGTGTTTTGCATCACTCTTCAAGATTCACAACATTTATACGACATTCGGAATGCAAACACGTCAGGGACGTATTGTTAGACTAGATACATGTAGTTCTTTATATGAAAATTCAACTTGATATGACAACAACATACAGCATTTTTTTCAGATTCAGCTTACGTTTACACGTATCATATATCAGGCCTTTTACTGCATGTGTAAACAGACTGAATCCCTTTGTACCAAATTTCTACAAATGCTGTCAGAGAAATGAGCTTGAACATGTTGAAGGAACTTACACACTCCAAATATCCGCTGGCTCTCCTTGGTACTTCTGGCCCCGGATGATCTCTGGGGCAGCGTATGCATAAGACCCACAAAAAGTCGACAAGTACAGGTACTCAACAGAGTCATGGAAGTAGCAGTCGGTCCTTTCTAGTGTTGTTGCAAACCCAAAGTCTGTGTGAAAACAGAATGTTAGGAATAACAGTATATCAACTGCCATCCCACCAGTAGGCAAGCAAATACAAGATCATGTTCGTTCAAGATGAGGCTACCTGAGCGTGTGGGATGGCTACTTCTGATATATCGGACAGGACACCACTATGCAGGTGTATTTCTTTGTGGAATCTGGAGCTAGTTCTAGCTGGCTTCTATCCCAGTTAAAAAATAGATAAGAAATATGATAAGAAATAGAAATTAATTTAGCGACCCACCTGTAATCTTCACGACATACTGTCCATCCAGTAAGATGTTCTCACATTTCAAGTCCCTGAAATTGACATTGTTATTGTTACTGTTAGTATATAAACGTTGTTGGTTTCATGTTCATTTTTCCTCGTAACATTTTTGTTTACTTTGCCCTATCAATGGGTAGATTCCCTCAGCAAGTATAAGTTGGAAGGTTGTTTTATCAGCCTGCCGACACATTACAGTTAATGAATCATCCACATCCTCAGACATGATCCTACAATGACGCATGGAGGGCACCCTCTCCACAGGACGGAGACCGGTGAGCGAGTGATCAGATTTCTCAGTGGTCACCAAATCTCCTGAAAGAGTTGTTTTTGCAGAAACACTCCGGAGATTTTTGTTCTTCTGCATCAAAATTTGACGAAGACTGTGGCAAATGATATCAATCGTTGAAAAACCATCGAAACATCACCGGAGGAGAGATCTGTAAAATGTTTCGTCCCTAAATGGTCTCGCCTCTGTTGAAAGGGGATATAAGGGAAGTACGTCCACCACACCTGTGGACAATGCGTTGTTTGTGGCAGTAGTTTAAACCACACAGGATCTGACCGAGGAAGCTGCGGACCACAGACTCGGGCAGCCCCACCAGACACCCCGCCCGCCACTTGTTTATGAAGCCCAGCATGTCTCCATTAGATGCATACTGCATAACTAGGTACCTCCGGTCACTCGTGTCAAACTGATCATGAAGACGAATCTGAACCAACAGAGAGTATTTGAGTTAGTAACAAAGAAGCTATCATTGATACACGACATATTGTCATTACAACAAACCTGAAACAAATTGAATTTTTTTAAAAATCAGAATGTCAGCTCGTTACAGTTCACAAAGTTCTTTGTCTCAGTCTTGGAGGATAAGAATACCGAGTCAACTGCCGGATAAAGAAATATGCTACCTAGACATACACATTTGTGTGAGAGCGGAAGGAGTGTTCAAGGACGTGCACGTTGGTGCAAGAGCGGGCGTGTTCAGTACCAAGGACGTGCATACTTGTGTAAGGACTGGGGATGTTCAGTACCAAGAACACGCGTGTACCATGAGCAAGTATGTTGGTGTGAGTGTAAGAGAAGGACCGGGGATAACGTACCACATTGTCGTGAGCTGACAGCTTCCTCATCGCAGTGATTTCACGAGGTACAAACTTTCTGAGATACTCTTCTTCCTTGACGTTCCCTTTAGCCTTCAATATAATCTTGACTGCAACCTGAAAAACAACCTAGATTATGAACATAATCCATAAGAACGCTATACTAGAAAAAAAAAAGGTTGTTTTATCTTTACGACTTAAAGACTGGGTAGGACAAGCACTAAAAAGTTAGTTTTAGTTGCAAGGTTTGGTATGGCAAATTTCACAAAGCAGCGGCTAATTATTTTCCTGCCATACGTGTCCAAAAAGATGTTTTCACTGAAGCGCTGTTTGAAAAAGTAAGCGAGTTCTGGAGGATTCACCGTTCGATGTAAACAGACCCTTTCTTATTGATTCTGAAAATTTACTTTCCAATGGGCTCTTTAATGCCAGTCTCAAGAGCAGACGCAATTGCTCTGGTTCTGTAGATATTCTTTTTCTGAATCCGAAAAAAGTAATTGTATTGGCAACTTGACGTTGGGTTTAGACTAGACAGCAGTTATATTATACGGCATAAATATTCTGGTAACCCCCAAAGTACCCTCCAGATTAATTACAGCCAGGTGAAACATATTATTCCGCAAACAAACATTGGACAAACTTCAAAGCGGTGGCTCTTAAGGAGTCTAGGGTTGATCTTGAAAATTATTTTTGCAATGTGTTTCTGATACTTCTTTGTCAATTCATAACCTTAGCAACTTTGTTTTCCATTTGCTTTGGCCAAAAAGTGACCCTGATCTCTGGCAGTCATCCCATTCAAATCCATACTTAAGATTGGAAAATGGTGCCCTTAATATAAAAAGCAGCGGCTGTTACGAAATCCAGGGGTGACCTAGAAAATAAGGTTTGTGATGTGTGAGTGGATAGTTGTTAATCAACTTTCCGCCTTAACATGTAAATTTCCCTCTTGCTTTGAACCAAAAATGACCTGGATCTTCCGCAATTCTCCCCACACATGGGTCTACATGGAGGGGCACTACTCAGTTACTGGATTATAAATAGTTCAATTCCTCGTTAATCTGTAACTGAATTTAACAAATTTGGTTGACTTTGTATCAATAAAAATGTGGTCTTTTAGAAAATGACACTGGCCTCTGCTCTAATGAGTCTGGCTTTAATCAGAAGGCGAGTAAGTTTTCAGAGAGCTTTAGTTTTCTACGAAAGACCAAAGGTACAAAACCTTTAAACAGACGACAAGCTTAAACAGACGACGAGCTACGAGCTTCCTGAAACAGATGACGAGCTATCATGAGTTTCTTACCCCCAGGGCAAGAACAATAAGGAAGTGTGACCTTCCCAGCAGCTTGAATAGTGAATTGACCTCCATAACTACATAAACTCATAAACATCCCAGACTGTCTAGCCCCAAGAACACCTTGCCGATATAAATTCGATAACATAAACAACCAGACTTCAGTATGGCCCTGGCAGCTGTGAAGTGAACATGGGGGGAGACAGTTTAGGTTGCAAAGTACAAGTTACTCTTCAACTAGTTCAAGACACTTTTGAAATGAGACAGCAGATAAGAAATTGTCGGGTTGCACATTAAGTTAGACTTACCAGTAACCCAGAATGTAAAGTACTGGTAATGACAGGGTCAGCACTGGTATGCAATGTTCTGACTTGTACTAAGTTGTAACCTGAGACATTGGCTGACAGTTACATGTCCAGTTCTACATACTGAGCCTAAGTCTATACTGGTTTATCTTTTACAGGCCATATTTCAGACACAAAACTACAAAAGCTAATTCATCTGTGTGAAAGACATTTCAAGTTGCAAGTACATGTACAGATGTAGATAGACTCTTTGATACAATAAGGGCATTTATCCTTGGATAAAACTTTGACAGGGCTGTACCGAGAGTTAAAATTTGAACAAGGTTGATTTTCTAAACTGAAAGTTGCAGATAGAATTTTGTTGATTATGTGGCTTTGTAACAAGCATTTGGGTCATTCTCTATGGTTTGATGATGTTACATTTAAGTATAGAAAAATATTTGAATCTTTTGAAAACTGACCAAATCTGTTCCTGCCTTTGTTCTAGGGGCTAGACAGTCTGGGATGTTTATGAGTTTATGTAGTTATGGGTTCAATTCACCATTCAAGCTGCTGGGAAGGTCACTTCCTTATTGTTCTTGCCATGGGGGTAAGAAAATCATCGTCTGTTTCAGGAAGCTCGTCGTCTGTTTAAGTTCGTCGTCTGTTTAAGCATGTCGTCTGTTTAAGCTCATTGCCTGTTTCAGCCAGCTCGTCGTCTGTTTCAACAAGGTTGTCGTCTGTTTAATCTATCTCGTCGTCTGTTTAAGGCAGCTCGTCGTCTGTTTCAGCTCGTCGTCTGTTTAAGCTCATTGTCTGTTTAAGGTCGTTTGCTGATTAAGGTTTTGTACCTTTGGTCTTTCGTAGTTTTCAGACTGGCTGTCTTCTCGTATTCTTATGCCATGTGCTTCCACCTCTCCTAATTTGAACAAGAAGAAATCTAAGATTTCATACCTCCGGGCTTATAAAAATGGTTTATGTAGCTACAGTATTCAGAAAGTTTTTACGATATGATGTCTCTGTATCTAGACGATGCGTTAAACAGCTGTTGAAAAGAATAACCAAACAAACGACAATAACACACAAAAGGCGGCAGAATCTTCATCCTGTTGAAGGCAGCTGCCTCAAACGAAAGAAGAAGAAACGTGGTAACACCAACATAGCATAAACCCTTCACAACTTCAATCACAACATAACAGCAATTTCATACACAACAGCAATTTTATCACAACATAGCATAATAACAAGGTTATCAAATCGACAATGTGAGTAGCATATTTAGAAACTGTTGCACTAATCGTCAGAACGGCAACATCAAACAAAACATACACAACATCGTCAGCTGAATGTTAAAAACCGTCATGTGGATCATGTACACCAGCAAGACCTAACATACACAACATCGTCAGCTGAATGTTAAAAACCGTCATCTGGATTATGTACACCTGCAAGACTGTAACATGCACAACATCGTCAGCTGAATGTTAAAAACCGTCATGTGGATCATGTACACCAGCAAGACCGTAACATGCACAACATCGTCAGCTGAGATTAAAATAAGCCGTCAGCCGGACCGTGCCAGTTCTACCAGCAACTGTAACCTAAGACTTACCGTCAGACGGACGTATTGAGACCATCAGCTACAAATATTATTACACAACTAGAGGTCAACGATCTCATGCCTTCGTCAAAGAATGTTATCTTAAGAGAAAAGAAGAAGGTAGAAGTGATATATTAGTTTCCCTAAATATGGAAGTTGGATCGTGAAAACTACCCCGGCCGATGCATTGGGCAATCGTGCATTGGGCAAGGGAAAACAGCTGTGCAGGACATGTAAGGCAACACCGCCTGTGAGCTACATGGACTGCTTAATGACTATCCCCTCTGGGACTTTCTCCCTCTGGGACAGCCTGTAGCCCACGTGTCACAATGTAGTATAGTCCTATCATGGAAAGTAACTGAATTATAGAATTATTTCATTAATTATGCAAATTAGATCATAATTTGCATGATTGTCATCTAATTATGTCAAGCATCACTTAAGCTACCTACACACCAAATATCAGGACGATCCGTCGACCGGTTATTGAGTTATCCTACTTTAAACATTTTCATACAAATGCTCATACCATCCAAAAATCATGACCCTAGCTTGTCCAGATCACCATATATCAAAACCGGAAGTTCCGCTGCAGTACCATAACGAGCCGCCAGGGGGCCCATATTCCTATCACTTCTAGGTCTCATCAAGACCTACCCACCTACAAAATATGAAGACAATCCACTTAAGCCTTCTCGAGTTATACTGTTTACAGACGCACACACACACGAACGCCCCCGAAAACATACCCTTCTTGACGAAGGCAACAACAGGGCCGTTAAAGTTCGCAGCTCGATTACAAATTAAGAATTCGAAAAATACCGCACGTTATCATCATAAGTAATACCGCTATAGGGCACAGCCTACTATTTCCAGCTCCCATTGAAAAGTATAGTAAACATCTAAGAAATGAGCTGTCAAAAATCACTTCCTTGAGTGTTCAACTCCAAGTTGTCCATTTAGCCCATAATTCTTATTTTTGAATCGGCTTAAACTCCTTGTCCGATGGCCGCAATGACCTCTGACCCCCCTGAACACCACTAAACACAACAACATAGCATCACTTCAAGAGCTCTACCCAGCATCAAAAACAAGCCTGAAGGCCAGTTTTTGCAAGGAAATAAAAAGAAAGAAAACCCACCAACTGCAACGAGATACAGCTGCGAACACACAAACGTCGACCACTAACCTAGGATGTCTCCTTCTCCGGAGGTAAAAATCCGTTGTTGTTTTTGAGAGTGAAGTACTGGAAATTATCCTCTTACCAATAACTGGCCTAAATATAACGTTAACTCTTACCTTATCATGGCCCTCGCGCTGTAGGTCGGTCTCCAGAGCCTTGTTGTTCATCAGAACTCCAGCCGTCACCTCAGCAAGTATCACCTTGGCGTAAGACCCCGAGCCCAAATTCTTTCCCAGTAAAATGTAGCCATGTTGGCGGCACTCGAGAATAGCTGGGTCCAGATTGGTGGTGGTGAAGAGAGACTTGGCTTTCTGATACAAGCTGCCCATTTTCCCTCGGACAGAGTCGACGGCTTTTCCGGAGCGGGGCGTCAGTGAAATAGGACACGTCGTCACGGGATGGACATGAACCGTTGGTTCCCAGTCCAGACTAGTGAACTGGCATCTACCTGTCATGGTGGCGGTGTTGTGAAGAAGCCGGTGATGTGAGCTACTGGAGAGGGGTGTTGCTTGACAACCGTTCTAGAACATGTTTTGGCACAAACATGCCTCTTATGTCGTCACATCGTTTTCAAATATATTGTAACGCCCAGCATCGGAATGACTAATTCACAATCAGATTGTGTATCTTGCTAGGGAGTGAATGCTACAATACCAGACATTTGTCATGACTGAAATCACTTAAAGGGCTAAAGGGGACACCACATCTCTCCTGACGACCTGACCCAACAACGGACTGGGGATGGATACTTACTGGCTTCTTACTTGGTTACTCGTAACAACGCGATGGGTTAGTTAATTGAAAAGGCCTAGATACCACCTTTCCGATTTGTTGATTTCATTTTGGTGTGCAAGATGAAAATCGTGTGTGGGGTGGCTGGGGGGGGGGAGGCAGAAAGACACAACCCGCTGCAACAAGGTAGGAACATCACAGGATAACCATTTTTGAACTTGACCCTTGTTTCCATAAGCGCTACACACCTACATCATTCAGATCCATTGACAGATTTTCGACTTCGCCTGCACACATACAATCGACAAATGCACAAAAAGCCCGCTATAATACGATTGGTAAAAGCCAGGTGGACCATCTTTGAACTTGAACTACATTTTCACAACAGCTACCCTGATGCCATAAAAAAATCCTTCCACAAATAATCGAGTTATGACGTTGACCCACATACGGACCCCCACACAGATTCCAACAAAAACATACCTTTCTGACGAAAGCAATGAAAGGTTCAAATTCCAAGATGGTATGATTGAATGGTAAACTACAACCAATTTTGCTAACAAACATTATAGTCATGCTTCATGCTATGAAAAGTGTGTTTTAGAGCACATACAATCAACAAATACATAAAAAGCAGTACCGGTGCACCATTTTTTACCTTGACCTTTGTTTATACAACAGCTACCCACATAAAAAATATCAAAAAGATCCATCCACAACTTCTCGAGTTATGACGTTGACCTACATACAAACCCACACCACAGCCACTCTACCAGGCCCAAACCGAAAACATACCCTTCTGACGAAGGCAATGAAGGCCATTAAGCGTTTTAATGTATACATAACTAAGAAATAATGTGTGCATAAAAGGGTAATGTATACATGGCCGTGATGTAGGATACCAAGTCGGTCGCCATGTGTCATACCATATAGAGGGTTTATTACCTCCGGGGAAGGAGACATCCTTCCGCGGAAGGGTTCTGTTTCTGTTAGTGTTTGTTCGCAGCTGTAGCTCATGGTGGGTTGGACGTAGCCTGGGTTTGCAAGCTCTCGGCCGGAGGTTAATGACCCCCACCCCAACTTCGGGGCGGCCGGCCGCCAGGAGCGCGATTAGTCAGGCTAGGTTGGACGGATTTCTTTGGTTCTCTTTATATGATTAGCTATTGGGGTCCAGATGGACACGTGTCGTTTCTGTTAATGTGTTGTTTGTTTTTGAGTGTCGAAATGAAATATTTGGACACCCTCTTGACACCCCGTGCAGCTGGCGGTAGAACGCAGGCGTGCGAAGGGGTTAGAGTTGCTATCAGTTAATGGGCGCAACTGACGGCACTGTGGAACTATTATAATTCACGTTATGTTCACGGTAGCAAAATTTCACAGTTTTGTAAGGTAATCTGAGTTCTAACGCGCGTCCCCGGGCGTGCCGACAGTAGCTTCAATGGATTGGAAGATCATAACTTTTACATTCGTGCCTGTAGTCAACACAGAAGTACAGGCTATAAATTGCAGACAAGTAACTGTTTTAAAAACAAAAACAGTGGCGACGATTGGTTGCATTAGTTTTTTTCCACCCCATTTGTTTACGTTGTAGTGAACGTCGAAACCTAACGCGTACGTTTACATGGCGAAATCGTACTGAAACGTTCCTTCATTCAGGAAGTGGAGGTGCCAAAATATGAGGCCTTTCGAGTGTCTTTAAAAGTTGGAAAAAGAGCTGTCAGCCATATTTGTTTACATTCTCCTAGTTTGTGGTGGCACCACAAACGGAGTGCGCCTTGTGTGGACTGTTTTAGCACCAACCATAAATGTCAGAAAAGTGAGATAATTGCACAAATATGTTGGAAAGTTGGAGTAAATTACAATCACAAATTTTTTTCAATTAAAATATTTCAATTTTTGGTGCAAAAATGTCACATAATGCCCCTTTAATGAATATTTTAATGAATCGAAAATACAGAGTAACAAAAGTACTGCTTTTCATTCTTATACAACGCATGGTGACTCACCCGGGTCATTGACCTCGCCGGCGATTTGATGGACCTCGCCGAAATTCAAGTAATGCCACAGCCAGACAAGCCTCCTCCTGGCTCAATTTTATTTCTGTGTAAGTCATTTAAAGGAAAATTCGTATGGTGGAAATGTGAGATAATTGCACAAATATGTTGGAAAGTGGGAGTAAATTACAATCACACAAAGATTTCCCCCCGGCTCAATTTTTTTCTGAGTAAATCATTTAAAGGAAATTTCGTATGGTGTTGGCGGTTGGGGCCTATTAATTATTATTAGAGCCTACATAATTCGTCCACGAACTTCTTACACGTGTTATTTATCACAACCAGGGAAACAATATTGCCAGGTTGTTTTGAATTTACTTAATTTTGACATTCAGAGAGGCAAATAAATGTTGAGACAGTCCTTAGTTTATTCAAAATACCTGGTTTAATGCGTCCACATCCACACCGCCAAGTTCGAGCGGGGCGCGGGGCGGGATCTTTTCCCTTTACCGCCGCATAAACGATTTTACACACAAAAAATACCGTTGTGCGGCTGGGAAGAGTGCATTTTGCTACGCATACGAAAATTAATCAACTGTTGTCTTCAGAATAGGTTTGGCTCAATTTTTATCGATATCGTACGAAGGCCGTTACGAAATGCGATTTTATTTGGTTGAATCGTCGAGTTTTGGTTTCTTCGCGCCAAACGTCGCAAACGAAAGCTTTGGAATGGGGTTGTGGGATATTTGGGCGAATCTACTAGAATCAAAGGGATGTGTATTATTTGGAACTTAACATTCTTCCGATTTCAATGACCAGCGAATCACTATCATCACCATATGACACGTTTGGGATAGACATACATCATAAAACAAAGCGTCGGAAAGTTTCGTGGATGTTGGAATTTTTTCCCTAGACCCTCCCCCCACATAAAATATTTTTCCTAGCCGCCCCCCCCCCCCAGCTCAATTTTTCCCCAGGCCCTCGCCCCTGCCCCCCGACGACCTTACCCCCCCTCCCCGCTAAATACAGTACACCCCTTACATGCCTTACCGGTAGTACCCGGGGGAGCGAGATGACCTATTTATGTCTTGCAGAAAGAGGGCCTAGGCAAATCGTCACGTTTGCTATTTTTTGGCGACGCCTCAGGGGCGGAGCCGTTGGTATAGTACTGCGATTGAGTTGAAAATATTCTAAAAATTCCACGAACGCATTCCCTAGGGAATTCGTTTTTAGCAAGGCCTGTCAGGAAAGGCCGTTACACATAGCAGGGAGGGACTCTTAATGGTTGGGCATAAGAATACGGTGGTTTGTGCGCACTATTACTGTTTTTCCTCGGTACATGTATTTCAAATAAGCTTTCTGGATGTTAATAACGACCAAAATGTCACAGTTGTTTGTCGATGATCTTACTAAGTTATAACGTCTTACAATAAAGAATGATTTGCTTGGACATATAGCTGATACAGGTTCTTTTAGATGTTTCTTTGCGAAGACTGTAGCTAACACATCGGGGGATAAAGCAGGCACGCAGAGCTCGAGGCTTCCCTTACATTGGACACAGTAACCTTTTAAGGCATTGAATGTGACTTCATAATGCTGGTCATTATTTTGTGTAGTCTTATTGTGTGACGATGGTGATATTTTGTGTGAAGGATTTTATTCATATGACTTGTGTGTCTTCTACCATGCGAGTTTGCGGGACCTTTGCTATTTTGTTCCTCTTTTCTTTCTTTTTTAATTTCATGGTGATGCTGAATTTTCTTTTCTTGGATGAATGTTATCGGTGCATTCACTCACTCACTCACTCAGCACCGCATGCTCCAGGGAGCGTCGCGCCTCTCCAAGTTGCCTTCCAGCTGGTTCTGTCCTGTGCCCTCTGCCAGGCTGTGGTTACATCAAGGCCCACTGCGTTGACATCTGCATTCAGCTGGTCTCCCCACCTGCGTCTGGGTCTGCCTCTGGGTCTGGACCAGCCTGCAGGCGTGGCTGCCTTCAATAGACTGGCAGCTTCCAGGGGTGGAGAGGCTCTGGCTATGTGGCCAAAGAGTCGCAGGCGGGCCTGTCTGATCTTGTAGGACACAGGTGGTTGACCGGTTCTTTGGCGTACTGTGGAGTTAGAGATGAAGTCGTACCAGCGGTAGCCAAGAATCCTACGCAGGCACTTTTGGTCAAAGGTGTCCAGATAGCGCTCCTCTGTGGCTGTGAGGGTCCAAGCCTCTGCACCATAGAGTAGAACAGAGAGCATGCACGCATATCGGTGCATGCACACCCCAATTCATCCACGAGCGGGGTCCGAGCTAGCCAGTGAATTCCTTCTGCGTTCTGTGGGTGCACGTGGACATGGCGAAGTTCACCTGTGGGCGCAAACAGAGACGAGGGTATAAATATAGGCCATTAACCTGTAGCTACGCTCTTAAGCTTCTTCTGTATAAACAAAATTCAGGGCATTGTTCGTTACACATTCCTGTAGATGCAAACCATGTGAGCCGATAACTTTTACAGAATATAATGGAGCGCACATCAAGGTATTAGCCTAAGGTTAAAAGTGCGGCTTGTTTATTTATCAACAAAGAATGTTACTATGACACAAGATATAAACTACAAGTTGTTTCCCAGATCAACAGAATGACCAAATACATTGTGTGGACTTACCGCTGTAAGACGTCGGTTTTTATGTTATCCCATCGGCGGCAGAGTAGTTTGGTCCGTTCTGTAAAGGGACTGTTAGTCCCTCTCACCAGGGTATTTCTGTAGTCCGAGGGTGGCAATGACATAGCTCACATGTAGGCACAAAGATAGAAAAGGGAATATAAATGCATTGAAGCCATTTCCTGTCGTTATATATAATAGTCTTTAGTGTTTAGTGGTTCCAGAGTGGTGAACCACCTTGCTTATGACTCGGTTTCAACTTTCCCGTCCGAACACAGGCTATTGTGAACAGAAGTACGACCAAAACTGTGTTTTTCTTACAGGTCATGACTTGATAAATGCTGACAGAGGATACTAAGAACTCTCGTTTTTGTACTGCCGTCATGGTGATAGTGTGACCCGAAAACAGTCGTGCCTTATATGGTGCGTATTTGGGCGAAACCACAGAAAACCATGTGAAATTTGGTCAACTTCAACTCCATAAATATCATTCTCGCAGGGGTCTAACTCTTCCTCTGTACTCTAGAAGATTCGTCAACTTGTCACAATAACGAGGACATATTTATATGCTTGATCTGGCTTATCGTTTCTGTACGATGGACTATTCCGTGAACCATGTCTTGTGCCTCAAGAGGGCGCGTCACAAGGATAGACACGACACCATAACTGACTGGAAAGAAAAGAAGGGTGGAATCACTAACATCTGCAATCTTACACAATGTTTGTAGTTTTGGAAATAGAAAAGACATTAGTTCGATCTTATTTTGACGACAACAAAAGCTGTGGTTTTAGGACGAAGAGAGGTTGTGTGTGATTTTCTGATCAAAGATATGTAAATCAGTGCGTCTTATGGTATCCATGTGGTGTTTGTAATGGCAAAGGGAAAATAATTTTTCAAGTCTACAAGTTCCAAGACAGAGGAACATAAATTAATCAATTTGCTAAAGAAGGGTTGTCGTACGAATAGTTCGAGCTTCCAAACATTATGGTTCAGACTTGGTCAGACACAGAAATCAATTTTCGTGTATCTTTCAATTTAATAGTTTAACTAAGGAGGTTAAAGCTAGGAACTTTGTTACTAATGTTAGTGTGGCCATGCCTGGATATTTTGGTAATTCTGTCCAGTCGCCAGGGCTAGCTATTTAGCTAGCTGGGTAGCCCTGGCCGTATGTCATCATACGACCGAAAAAATCAACAAAGCCAACAATCTGACTACAACAAACAAACAAACAAACAAACAAACAAACAAACAAACAAACAAATCAAATCAAACAAAGAAACAAACAAGCAAGAAAATATTTTGCCGCAAGCCACGACATGTGAGTGCATATCGTGAACTCATGATTGACCCATTTTTATGAATCAAAGCCCTGCATAGTTATCATGGCTAAGCAATCTCAATTTTTTTCAGAAAAATAATATACGCATCTAATCGTCAAACATACGTGCGACGATTCACGACTACGTAGGTACAGCTGTGCTTTATGGAATATGTTACTTCAATGGACGTAAAAGCTGTTTACCGAACATGCTCTTTGCAAAATTTAAAACTAATTGATTTGTTTGGAAATCCACTGTAAGTTACATGTAACTACTCGGAATCGATTCTTCGTGAGGAAACAAGGTTTCCCGTCGGTTTGGATTTATTCAACAGGTTTCAATTCAGACTTTTCTGCTACATATACATAAGATGAATAGCATGAATAATTACCAGTATACTAGTCGCTAAATATGCCAAATATCCATGTTCTAAGCTTATGTTGAAGGATGTACTACATGCAACCGCCAACGAACACTGCATCTCGGCCGTGTTGTGTAAAGGCGATGCTACGCGAATACGTAAACAGGCTAGTAGTATATCGTCAGCAGGAGACGCCTTATTATTCAGGCTCGGTCAAAGGTCAGAGGTCACCGTGATTGTGTTAAGGATATGCAGATGTAGGCAAATGTAGGCGAATGTATGCAAATTTTAGCTAATGAGCTAAATTACAGGTCAGATAAAGGTCAGTGTGCACTTTTGAACCTGGTTACCTGGGAAACCTGACGTAGGTGACGTGATTGGCGGATCTGGCGTAGATGATTGGTTTGCATGTACTTTGCATGCGAAGCAGGTGACGTACTTTGCCATGATTGGTTTGCATGTACTTTGCATGTGAAGTAGGTGACATACTTCACTGAGATTGGTGGGGGTTCTGTGGGTGGTGGTCAGAAAATTGTATAAATTGACAACAGAAACTGGCGAGAAACCATTCCCTCTTGCGGAGACCAACCTTTCGTCCAAGTCCGTCGACAGCGACAGAAGATCGAGACCGAAAGCCATGGCAACGGTGGTCAAAATAGTGTATAAATTGGCAGCAGAAACAGGCGAGAAACCAGCGCGAAAGATGGATGTGTCATCCGTCGTTTTTGGAGGGAGTTGCTAGGTGCAGGATGGAGCTTTGAAACGGTACTGTCTGTTGTAGGTGCGGTGCAGGAATAAAAGACCAGCGTCACCCGGCTTGTGTGTCTCTAAATGTATGTGTACGTGTTGCTCCGGAGTAAAATATAAAATATTACTCCGGAGTAAGGAATGCTCCGTTTCGGAGTAAAATATTACTCCGGAGTAAGTGTATTTGTAGCAAGTAACGTATATATGTCCTGGTGTATCCGTATCGTCTATCCTTACGATGATCATGTGTAGATATATCATATATACATATATAGAACCTTCGGAGTAAATGGTTACTCCGGAGTACGTGTATTCGGAGTAAGAAACGTATATGTGCGTAACATGTATGCATACATCGACACAATAGCTTGAGATAGTTGCCTGCATGATATGGTATGTGTAAACGGATCGTTCTAAATATATCTAGACCGAGATTCTCAGGCTCATTTTAGTTGCACACATGGTATATCTTTGTGTGCACGTGGAAATGGCCTCATTCCTCAGTTGTCCACCGAAGAGAAAAGGAAGCATGTCTTTCGTCTGCGAGCTTTGTGATCAAGAGTTTGCTTTTAAGTTCAATTTCGATCGCCATCAAGAAAGAAAACACCGAGACGAGTCAGGCGTTGCCTCGGGGGAAGTCGTCGTAGACCCCGAGACGGGCTCTTGCCGACAGCGCGATATTTTTGACGACGCCTCCGACATGTCGTATGAACATGACACGGACGCTCTTGATTCATCGGCCGACGAGAAAGATGAAGAAGACAACAATGACGGAGATGAGGACTCGAGCGTGTCACAAGACGAAGTCTCAGAAGAATATGAGTCTGTGGTGGACCCTCAGGAGGCAGAGTCAACGACAGAAACCGACAGCGATCAAAGTGGTTATGAGAGTGATGCAAGCTCGGACGCGTCTTCCGACCCGGCTTCATCTTCTGATGAACGTGAAGAGTACGGTTACGACAGTGGTGACGAAGAAGAGTGGACGCTCTATCGAGACTGGTCCATTCCACTCACTCAAGAACCAGGCGATGTCCCTCAACGCGTGATCAAAGAGACAAAACGCGCTGGCAAAAGGTTTTATCTTGTAGAGTTTGCTGCCTTGCCTCGTTACAGTTATGAAATCGAATACTTCAAGAACTGGGTCTCCGAACAGACATTGATGAAAAAATATGGTTACCTCGTCCTGAAGTAATACAACGTCGTCATGACGCCGGCTGAGAGTACAAGCTTTCCAAATGGAAATCCTATATGGAGAAAAAATGAGATAAGGACGTGTTATCTCATTTTTTCTCCATATAGAGTTTGAATATGGAAAATATTTATATAAAGGGGATAACTATTAGAGGAAGAGTTATCACGACTTTTTCAATTATCACGTTTTCCAGTGAAAATAAATTTACGTAGTAAATAAATGAGATAAAAAGCTAAGGCTCTCTTCCCCGCCGGACTCAACTAATCTCCCCGGTAGGCAACTCCTGGCGAAAACTCTACAGGCGTGACACTCCCACGTACCGGGCTGCCAGTTTGGATGACGGGGAAAACTATTAGAGCCCCCGAACCCGAATCGAATATACAAAAGTAACGGGTTCCTTTCTCAGCACTGGTGTTCCAGTGCGGAAGTGGTCGTCAGCACTGGACTTCCAGTGCTCAGACTTTCTCAGCTCTGGAAGTCCAGTGCTGAGACTGCTTCAGCACTGGAAAAACCCCTGTCAGCACTGGAAACCGAGTGCTGAGGCCGACTGAGGAAGGGACGAGCTGTGTCAAGTTATGATTTATATACCTAAAACTAAAACGTTCTTCAATTACGTTACGCTAGCTTTTCTGAACAACTGTATTATCCACTCTCGTGCACATCTCACACTGTCACCCCTCACACTGCTACGCAATAGCAACGACGCCGCTTTCTCTTTGGAGGCGGGCCACATTCAAAGCACACAAACTGCGTTACATCACTGCTGAGGTTATAGCAATCGATATGGCACCATCGTCCACATATATCGCAGTTGACAAACACTTGTCCGTCCTCCTCTTCAATGCCGCAGACGCAGGCGATTTCTATCTCTCTAACTGATACGGGTGTATAGTACATGAACACTATTTCAGCACTGGGACGTTCCAGTGCTTTATAGACGTCAGAACTGGAAGTCCAGACGTTTTTACAGTACTGGTTTTGCAGTGCTGAAACATGCCCGAGCACTGGTAAATCCAGTGCTGAACCCGTTACTTTTGTATATCAGCACTAGGTTCCAGTGCTGACGGCGATTTCACTGGGTAACCAGTGCTGAATGACCTTTGAACCGGCTCGCCGCCGCTGCGCCGGCAGTTCAGCACCGAGTGCTGACCGATGTTCCGCACTGGAAACCCAGTGCTGACACAGCGGGTTCAGCACTGGAATTCCAGTCCTGAGAGGGCTTCAGCACTGGGACAAGGCCGTTTAGCACTGGAATACCAGTGCTAAACTTTTTTCAGCACTGGACGCCCAGTGCTGAGGCCGGCCGATTTGACCGTTGATCCAGCACTGGAACACCAATGCAGAACCCGTTACTTTTGTATACTTGCATTAGAGTCCGACCCAAGCTACGTTAGACTGGATACCAGGCTATGGTCACGTCGGCCCAATACACCGCGCTTTCTGGTCCTGTACGAAACACCGCGCGAATGGATCTTGCTTGCAGTATTCCCAGCACTGCAGAGGTATCGAGGAGCCTACGATGGTTAGCATACTAGGCTCGTCTAGGTCTCAGGTAAGCTGAGAGGTATGTTTTATGTTATATTGTACTTCCTAATGTTATGTGATGTGTTACATTTGTATGTTATAATAATAACTGTTGCGATTTATAGCCGTGTGTTTTTGGTTCACTACTTTTCTGTTCTGTATATGTGGAGTCGGTTCCTTCGGTAGGTATTCTCCAGCTCCGTTTGTCAAAATGACTTCTGCACCCCTACATTTCTGTCGTTAAATGATTTAGTATTTTTAGATATATAAACTCGTTATGGACTTGTGGCCCACTTGTTTATTGTGGTTCTAAATGGGTCACCACTATATGAAGAAAAGAATGATGACCGACGAGTCACAGTTTACGATAATGTAAACAGTAATTTCCCCCAGAATGTCAACGTGGAACAGTTCTTGTGATCTTGGGAAATGGGCCTCAGAGAAGAAGAATTCTTTTCGTCTTTGTTGAGAAAGTACAGTTTGGTTGTGAAATACTAGCAGGTCAGGAAATCTATTGGGATTTTCCCCACTATTTGTCAACTTATAATGCTCGCGCGGCCTTAGAAAAACTTGGCTTTTTTTTATCATATTAAGTTTTTTAATAACCGTGACTCGTTCGTTTTCTTTATGTTTTAAGTGGCGACAAACTTGGCTGTCGTCAGAGTTGCCATCTGATCGTCGTTGTTTTATTATTACTAAATCCAACTGGTCACCGAGTTAGAGGGATTTTTAAGTTGCTCGTTGGCTGGTCACAATACTTGCCTGGTGTTCTCTAACGTGTTCTAATTCTTGAATTGTGTTATATTTTAAAGTCAGCCATGCTAGCAAACGTGCATTTGCTTTCTACCGAGAGACACCATTGTTTATTACACACAAATGTATATATTGTATATGGTGACTTACTTTTACCTTCTTACAAACGTTGGCAAATGTCTGTATCAAGACGAACGGCTCACTGTTTTCAGCCAACGACAATATATCATTTACTACGTGGTGACCTACTTTCACTTGTGGCTAATGCCTGGCCTGGGCGGGGTGACAGTATTCCCAGTACCTGATACTGATTCTGAAGTTAAACAATCTTCGATGTTACATTCTTTTATTAGTACTGTCATGTGGTGAAGATATTAACGCCCAATTTGCTGATTTCACTGGTCCTGTTCTTTGAATTATTGTCTGATTTATTTCACCCGTTTAGCTTACTTTTCTCACATAGTTATTTTGCTTAGTTTATAGTCTCACAGGATACTTTCTGTTGTGTTTGCCAAATTGTGCGGGTTCCTCAGTTCGTTATGTTTACTTTCCTAGTCTCGTATTTGGGTTAAGTTGTAATTTTGCAGGATCGTTCACTTTGTGACTGAATTGAATCCAAAAGTTATCCAAGACATAACGTGGCCTTAAACATTTGCCACGCCAAGGATCTGGGGATGGCTCCCTCTCCTCTGTACTTTTGACCGGCCCGTAAGAGAGGCAGGGTATAGTCATATTAGAAGATAAATAAACACGTGATTTGAACCATACATTGACCCTGGGGTATTGAAAAAGGTTTTTTCAATTTCTATTTCATTCCTATTTTCGAGAATTCCTATTCTATTCCTATTTTACACAATTTTTACCATAGGCCGCGCCATGCGGCCTATGGTATAGTGCCCGGAATCACCTTGGACGTTGGGCGTTGGGTCGACAAGAAGTTGCGCAATGTCTAACCGCACGTTACGCAATGCGAAGCCAGGCCAAGCAAAGGGAAGCAACACTGTCTATTTTTCAGGTCTTTCAATCCACTCTTTTTAACATTGCTACAATTCGAGCAAGGTGAGCAAGTCATTGATAGTGCACACCCATGGGCCATGCCACCCAACCAGCTATTGCCATTTTGGCGGCCTATGGCCAGCTTTTTTTACAAGCTTTCTTGTTACCATAGGCCGCCATAGTGCCCGGTGTCACCATGGTGGATGATGGATGGATCGCACGTTGCGCAATGTCTAATCGCACGCGTTACGCAATGCCAAGCCAGGCCTCGAAATTAACAATGTCCCGATGTCAAAATGACACTAAATTTCAGCTCGGGACAATTCAAATTACGTTTCGGCAATTTCGGGGCAATTGGACAATTCTGACGTCCACGTCATTTAGGAACGTGATCCATCCGTGGGAAGCAAAGGGATGCAACACTGTCTATTTTTTAGGTCTTTCAATTCACTCTTTTTAGCATTGCTACAGTTCGAGCAAGGTGAGCAAGTCATTAATAGTGCACACCCATGCCACCCAACCAGCTGTTCCCATTTTGGCGGCCTATGGCCAGCTTTTCTTAAAAGCTTTCTTGTTTATTTTGTTTCTAGTTTATACTATTTTACTACATGCCTTAGCTGAAGTTAATTTCTATGGCTTATGCAGACTTGACTTTAACCCCACACCATTATGGTTGTATCTGCGTTATTATATCTACCTTACAATTGCTAAAATTGACTCCTACTATCTCCTTTCCATTTCACTGCTGCCTATCCCTTCCTTTTTATCCCTTCCTTTCCTCTTGTTGTTTGCTGATGCCTACAAACAACTCATCATGTGGCATCTTTCACACTGTAATAAAACCCGGACTTTTCCACCAGATGCACGTGTTCGTAATTCGTTTATATCTATTGCAAAGTTTGACTCCATGCTACAGTACGTATATTATATTCTGTGCACTTAAATATTTTTTTTTCTTCTTTACTGTAACGCAGATATGGCCCAGGTATCCTGTGACACCAACAGCGGATACAACTCAAGCATAGCGTCGAAACTGTGTTCACTCAAGAAGATCGAGAACATCGAATGTAGCATCATTGTGGAAAAGAAAATTAAAAAAAATAAAAGAATAAATAAACTAGAGTTCGTGAAACACATGCTTTCGTCAGGTGTAGATATTTTGTTTTATATTGTTAATGTGGGAAAAATATACTTGTATATGAATATGCAAATATACTTGTATGTGAATATGCAATTTTCTTGATTGTCTTCGTCAGAAGGACTATGGAAATGGTTGGCCGTATTGTGGCTGACAGCGGATTTAGGGATATAACTCTGGAAGGCATAATTCGAAGTCCATGATATTTGGCAGGCAGATTACCGTTATTAAGGCCGAAGTCAAGTGCAAGTTTGGGATTTGTGGGGGGTCCGTATGTCACGTTAGTGAACCTTTTGTGTTTGTTGCTTGTTAACAAAATAAGTCGCGTATATTTAAATAGATGGTTATGATTTTTGGTAGGGAGGTTACTATTGTCGAGAGCAAGGTTAAGTTCGTTAACGGGCTCCGTGGGGGGTTCGGTTGTCACTGCAGGGGGCATTTTCCTTTTTTTTTGTTAGCAGGATAACTTGTGTATTTATGGATGGAAGTTAATGAATTTTGGTTGGCATGTTACTGTGGTGATCACCAAGATTGAGTTCAAAGATGAGAGTCGTGGGTGTCGATATGTCCCCGTAATAGACCTTTTGTGTCTGTTTCTTTCTTTGTTCGTAGTTGAGGTGCTGATTGGGCAGTTGTTTAGATTTTTGTATGGTGTATAGGTTTAGAAATATAGATGCAGTGGTGTAAGTTTGAACTTTAATGGTTTATAGGAATGTGGAAAATAAGTTATATATATATATTTTTTTTTTGGTTGCGTTGTTGTTGTCCTATATGTAGGTCAACAACCTTTTGACCATTATCTGGGTGGGACAGCTGTATGTGATACGGCTATTCATGGGTGAGGTGTATTGGGGCTGTACAAGCAGAACAGCTGACATGATAGGACAGATGAACTGCTGTCAGCTGTCCATTTTATATCTATACTATTTGGTATTCAGTTTTCTGTCCCTTTTAATTTCTATTGGTTGGTGATATATATATATAAGTAGTCAGCCTCGTTTGCATAGGATATTTGTGCTATATATAAGTGTTGTGTGTTGGATGAGGTTACAGTTCTCCACAGAATTTTTTGGAAGGTGAAGTTTTGTTGGATTTCTCGGTGTCGAGACCTCAACTATACGGTATGTGGTTATTCTTTCACTTTTCGTACATGAGTTGGGTTTTCCAGTAGTATGTTTTGCGTAGTAGTACTAGTTGTGAAACGTGATGTTGCCGCCGGCATTACTTTTGTTTCAAAATGTAGGATAAGCTGCGTTATGGAAGGGTAAAAAATATCCAAATTTATCGGGGCTGCATGTTTCCGTAGATCAGGCCGGGCGGGGAACACTAGTGTGAACTTGTTAATCATGTTGGTAGCGATCAGTCGTTCTCGCCAACATAGATACTACGTATATGTAGTGGAGTTGGAAACAAAATGCGAGTCAATTTACCGCAAAGCGTTACCAACCGTCCTGCCGTTAAGCCCTATCAGATGATGTATGATGTTGAACTTTTTTTGACGTGATTGGACGATTCAGTTTATGATTTGTGTTCTGTTCGTTGTCTGTAGTTATTGTCTATGTTAATAGAAAGGCCGGACTGTCTGTTATATGTATGTATTTACGTATATTTCAGGATCGTGGAGGTTAGAAAGAAGAGGTCGCTTTATGGATGTTATTCACTTCTAAAATATATAAACATACAAACAATCACATCACAGAAACAATAATGTCTGACGAAGACATGGGGTCTTTGAGCTCTAGTTATCTGTATAATCGCAACAAAGAGCAATATTTTTTCACATTGTCAATCTAAATTGCATGTCTATAATCTTTCTAGGGTGTCCATACATTTATGATTGATTCTTTGAGATAGTATTTGCTGTAAATGAACGTAGCAAACAGGTAAAAATGGTGCCATAGTACCACGCTACCGAAGCACTGATATACCAGGAATGTTGTTTACGTCACGCCATCGATCACATCGGTATCATCGTAGGGCCACGTAGGCTTCCTAAATTAAATCAGTCTTGATCAGTAAAGACAGATATTCTCTGTGCAAAAAGGAACAAATTAAGGCCTTTACTTCTTGATTCAAAGACCGCATGGCCGAAGGCTACCTCAAAAGCAATTCCCCAGGGAATACATTCGTGCAATTTTTGAGTCTTTCAAAGCGATCTTAGTACTTACACAAATGCCTCCGCCCCTAAGGCGTCGCCAAAAAAATGCCGAACATAAAAGTACCGTGAAAAAAAATCAGGAATTACAGTATAGCATACTACTTTCAGGAAGGGGGGGGGGGGGTATCCTGTATAATTAGTATCTTCGCCAAGAAGGTCGTATTCGGGGGGCGTTCGTGTGTCTGTGTGTCTGTCTGTCTGTCTGTAAACACGATAATTTGACAACGCTTAAATGGATTGTCTTGATATTGGTAGGTGGGTAGATCTTACTGAGACCTCAAATTGATTAGATTTTGGGCCCCCTGGCGGCTTATTATGGTACTGCAGCTTAACTTCCGGTTTTGATATGTCATGATCTGGATATGCTACGGTCACGAATTTTGCATGGTAGATAGCTCTTGTGCTCGGGAAGAAGTGACATGAGTTTGGGCCCCCTAGCAGCTTGTTCTGGAACTGCACAGGTTCAAAAAATGTTAAAAGGGGGTTAACTCAAGAACCGGTTGAGGGATTGTCGTGATTTTTGGTATGTAGGTAGCTTCAGCGATGCTTAACATAATGAAAAGATGAAAATGAGGATCTAATTTGCATAATTTGCCTATTTAATGAGGAAATTCTATAAATCCGCTGCATTCCAACATAGGACTGATCAAACTTGTGACATATGTAATTGATAAAGAAAGGAACATCAGCAGATATCAATTATGTAAATGAAGACCTAATTTGCATAATCAATGAGAAAATGCTATCATTCCATAGTGGAAGTTCATACTCGCGGCATTTGGAAGTTGAGTGAAGGTGAACATCGTTAAACATAATTATTCAAATCAGGAACTCATTTGAATAATTTATGAGGAAATGCTAGAATGGCCTTATTTGTTAAGATAAGACTGTGGAGAATATGATATATTGAGGTGGAGAATATGATATACTAGTATTTCCTGATATAATTCCTGCAAATGAGGATCGTATTTGCATTATTAATGAGAAACATAATTCGCCAATCGAAGGATAAACATAATTTAGCGAAGGAATGAGGTCGTGGAACTCTAGTTGTGAATTATGATTGTGACATCACACATCTTTTTCTTGTAGTGTTACTGTTGCCATTGCTGTTGATGTGATATCTGAAAGTTTCAGCAGTTGTTGTGATCGTCATGCCTTATATACTTCCCAGAGGTTTGGAATCTCAGATTTCTTGTTGGTATTGCGGATTATTGGTTCTGTCGATTAGTGGGTTATTATCGATGCATCGATGGTTTATGATAATTTAAAAGGTCGATGATGATGATGATGATGATAATTATAATTATTGGTACTGGATTATTAGCATCGATGGTGTATGATCATTTCAAGTGGCAGAGTTTAGAATGAACCGTTCAGGGTGGGCACCAACAGGCACCAACAGGAAAACGTTTGGCCGACGTTCACAATGGGATGTTAACATAACATAACATAACATAACATAACATAACATAACAACAGGGTGAACATTACCACATGGTGAGAGTATCTGTGATTATAGCGTACAAAGCATGGTCTAGTTATTACCATGGCATACGACACAGTTGGTGGACGCTGATCCCTACATGTCCTGTGTACTGTAATCGCAAGTATACGGCGTCCCAACTTGCAGACGAATTAAATGGGGAAATATCATCGACAGCGGAGTGTCCAACAAGCCTAACACAAAGGACGAAAGTCAGTAGGACACAGTAACACTGTTTGGTAACATTCGATTTCGTAACACATTTTTATCACTTATCGGCGATGGTGAATATATCAGGGAAGTCTCAAGCTAATGTACAATGTACGTCTCGTATATATGATAGGCTATATTAGTATATATATTTCAAACACATTACGAAAAGCTGTACTATTGAGGGTAATCATATTGTTTCATCAATATCTGCTCCGAGGCCCAGTTCTTGCTGTGTGCGACCTTATTACTGTAAGAACGCAAGGCAACCAACTCTGCTAGATAAAACATTTTGCCAGCGCGTTTTTTTCTTATTCGAGCATGTTAAACAGATGATCTCCAAGGTACACCCACGGCTACACTACTTCAGTACTTGCGTCTAGCCAAGAGGGCCGGACTACCCCAGGACTTACTACTAACTGTCTACATTTCATTCATCAGGCCTATTTTGGAATACGGATCGCCTGTGTGGGGAGGACTCCCAAAGACTCTGTCAAACGAGCTGGAGGGGGTTCAAAAACTCTGCTGCCAAATCATTGGCATCGAATACCACCAACTCCCCACGCTATAGTCCAGACGGGACGAGGCCTCTCTGCGGGAGCTGCAGCAGATCATGAGGGACACAGCGCATCCCTGCAGACAGTTCCTGCCCCCGGTGGTGGAGACATCCTATGGCCTGCGCCGCCGTGTGGGATTGAAACCACCTGTTGGCAAAACTGACAGACACAAAAACTCGTTCATCCCAAGAACACTGTCATCCTTGTGATGCATGCAGGTGCGTTCGTTGTTGACAGATCTTAATAATCGTGAATAATATGTCGTTTTAATGCTGTTTATTTTAAATCATCCATGTTGTTTAGGGACTGTACGATATTTACCGGGGGGAGGGCTGGTGCGCCAGAAGTCTAGTCAAAATTATTTTCCATGGCCCTCCCCCCCGATTCCAATTTTTTTCCATGGCCCTCCCCCCACCTCAAAAAATTTTACCATGGCCCTCCCCCTACAGGCATCATGTACATGTATTACAAATTGTAGAAAAACAATCCGCGTTTTGTAAGACCATGGAGTCTTTATTTTAACACACAGTAGGCCAGTTTTGAACGTCAGGCCGACGCATGCTATAAAACAAGAACCGGCGTTTCTTGGGACTGTATTTAGATATGTGCTATCGGGGCTTAGACCAATCATTGGACCTATATGCTTTAACATTTATTTTTAAAACAAATTTCATGTTCTAGCCAGCCTGATTTTTCCCGCCCGTCATCTCCAATTTTGTTTGCCGAAAGATCATGTCGAGCGCCGAAGGCGCGACAGTCAGGGAGAAATGTGGAAATCTTGACCCTCTGAAACACTATTTCCTGCATTTTGAGGGGTAATTTTGCTGGTAAACTTAGTTTAATGATATCTCTTTTGATGAAGAATAACGCAAGCGTTTTACTTCTGGGGGAAGGGGACCGTCATGATCATATGCATGTCCGGTCAAGATCGAACGCACTCACCGTCTATGTTGGATACGGAATGGGCAAGAAAAGAAACAGTTTACTAACTTTAACCACAACAAAACTTTATAAATTCAATAGATATCTATGTCCTACGAGAAATACACACATGCATATACACAGAATAACGGCGACAAAAGTTGGCAAAAATAACACTGAAAATAAAACCTTTCCAACACCGGTCCCGCGCCGCCCATGATGCGTCTTACTTTATACGTCATATTCAAAGTTCAAACATTTCTAGTATTTCCTACCGTCTCCGATGAGAGAAACCACCGATGAAAACCACACACTTGATCAGTAACCGCATTTACACGCTACTCAAGGTAAGTAACAGTTTTACCACTTCAGGGTTCTCACCAGGATTTTTTCACAGCGTAGGGGCACCTTGCTTGCCGCAGCCGCGCGGCAAGCGCCGCGGGCGTATGTATTGTAGGGGGTCCGATGGCATCCCCCCGAAAAATTTTGAAGTTTATAACCCTCTGAAACACCATTTCCTGCATTTTGGGGGCCAAATTTACTTTACGAAAATTGATATTTCTAAACAAATATGGCGAACAGACTGCGCGTTTGATCCGGCATGCCGGTGCTCAGTCCAGTCGCCGCTTCGAGTCACTTAGTGTGTCAGTCTTCTGATCACGAGTACAATGTGCAAAAATTACAAAATGAAGTGAAGACGTATTCCGACAGCATGCAGCGGTATATCGGCTAACAATGTACGAGTATGACTTATCGCTATCCGTCAACAAAACCTTAACGTTAGCTAGTGCCTTTATGTCACATCGGCCGCCTTTGAAGTTCGTCGTACCGCCCGCTCCGCCCCGCCCAATCACTTAACTTGGATCGTCTCTCGGACTCCCGGCTCATATCTGAAATAGGCTCCGCCACAAACGTCCACAGATTTTCTTGGAATCTATGAAAATTTCCAAGTTCTTTCTATAACGTTATCATTGCACACCGATTTTTGTCCGTCAAAGATGACGGATTGGGGCTATTTTTTGTCCGCCATGAGCGGCAAAATTCCGTCAAATGACTGAATGACAGGCACTGGCTGAAACTGAACGTTCTAGTAAAAACACATTGATTAGCGGTGCAAAATCATAGCTGTTTTTTAAAGCTCCTTGCTGTGATCAAAACGATATCAATCCTTTGTTTTCTCTTCTTGGACGGCAGTGTTCGATTTCGAACGGAATTATGGGGCGTCTGGCTGATTCCATTAAAATTGTAGGGGATCCCGGGAGACTAGAGATATGCGGTACAATATGCATGTTCGTCCGCAACGCGACAGATTTTCCGAGAAGATCGCATATTTTCAAAAGTATCATAACCAACAATGGTGTGTCGGATGCTTGAAATTTTCCATGGCCCTCCCCCAAACCCTTTTTTTTTTCCATGGCCCTCCCCCTGAGCAAAAAAAAATTTCCATGGCCCTCCCCCCCTACGCACCAGCCCTCCCCCCGGTAAATATCGTACAGTCCCTTAGAAGGCAGTGTTTTACTGTACAATCAATGCAATTCAGTCCGGTAAGGACTGCAAGTTTGATTGTGCAATAAAGTTTGAAGTTTAAAGTTTTTTTACTCATTCGGAAGATTCGAGCGGTTCACACACACACACACACACACACACACACACACACACACACACACACACACACACACACACACCCCCCACACACCCACACCCACACACACCCACACCCACACACACACACACACACACACACACACACACACACACACACACACACACACACACACACACACACACACACACACACACACACAATTTGCGGAGAGGACGAAAGAGACTCAGCAGCTAAAATAGGTTTGGTAAACAGGCTACGCCCCAACCACTGCTTACCTATCCCCAACTAGTTCCCAACCTACTCATGGCACACTCCAGACCTTCAGACGAATCCGTCCTAACTCATTCTCAATCAAGGCGACTGCTACCATACACACAAATGTCACGCAACTACAAACACAGAAAAAAACACAGACTGTAATGCCCCTGACACACATTTAGAACCTCTCCTCGACCTTGCCCCCGACCACCAACGTTAATCAACCAACCAACCAACCAACCAACCAACCAACCAACCAACCAACCAACCAACCAACCAACCAACCAACCAACCAACCAACCAACACATTCTGTTATTTCTGTTAGTAGTCCCTCCGTTTGGAAAGGAGTAATAGGAGGGATTCGTCTCAGGGCCACTCCCGAATGTTTGAAACATTCGGCTGGCGCAGCCGACTAGTAGCCAACCTCACCTACCAACAGCCAACCTTAGCTGACCTTGTTCCCAGCCTTATTACTCCCAACCATGGTTGGGGAAGGATGGGAGTTGTCGGGAAGCCATTGTCGGCTATGTCGACATTTCGCCTATACTTGGATGAGATCACGAAAAGAACTAAAATACGACACGTGACGCAGAGTGGAGGGACACCAAACGTTAACACGTTTTAAAACAAAGAATAATCAAGGGCCTTTGGTCGGAAGTGAGAGGACTCGGCTAGATGGCAACGATCTATGGGGCCAGTGTCCTACTTCTTGAGAACATGAGGACAATGTCAGTAAGATCTCAGAATGGGTGTAAAATAGTACGTTGTCATAGATGCAGAAATTCCGCCCCGGTCGTCTAGGGGGGCCTGCATGCCCTTTTTCGTAAGGCGTAATCAGGGCTTTTTAGTCGCCGTAATCCGTAGGCAGACGTCCCCAAAATCAACGTAATTCGTAATAGTACATTTGCCAAAAAGCGTAAAGGCGTAATCAGCTCTCAGAATTTAACGTAATTCGTAATCGGCGTTGAAAATTTTGCGTAATTCGTAATCACTACCCCCGGCCCCCATGAGGCTAACACGGTTACCACCGGGTGTATCTTACTGCGCGGAAGGTCCAGGGTGGACCCCTACAAATGATTGGTCCTATAAACAATGATAACACAATCCTCCCAAAAGACAGGTACGAATAAAGCCGTTCCAAGCAAAATAATGCAGTCTCAGGGAATCTCCCTGGGGGCTCAAAAGATGTAATATTTTCCTACCACGCCGGCAGAACGTACTGCGCCTGCGCACAACTTGGATTTTCGCTGGATTTTTGGTCAACGTTGCATCAGAATGTTGCCTGTTGCAGACCATATCTTTTTCTACACAACATTAAAAAACTACAGACGGGATGTCACCCTTATATACGCGAATTCAACCTTATATGAGACGTTCTGCCGAAGTGCTATGCACAATACATTACGGGTTTCGCGCAGGCGCAGTACGTTCTGCCGACGTACTTATTTTCCTTAACCTCATGGTCACATGACTGCCGTTGGCAGTAGCTGAAGAAAGATGGTGGATGCCTTCTGAAAGCTTCTGTGCTTTTACCTTATATATATCAGTTTAAATCATTCCTTTTAATAACATTTTCCTTGGGTAAATACCTATCAACCTAGCCTGACTGAACCTCGCTTTTCGCCGGCTCCCTAGTTAGACTATGTAGGGAGCCCCCCGGAGCTTGGGTTTCACAGGCTACCTATCAACCCATGGACACCCATTATATCTTCTTGAGCTATCCCGTTCACACGCACACACGCTTACTCACTCACTCACTCACTCACTCACTCACTCACTCACTCACTCACTCACTCACTCACTCACTCACTCACTCACTCACTCACTCACTCACTCACTCACTCACACTCACAAACATACTCAGTCACACATTCTTTCACACACACACACACACACACACACACACACACACACACACACACACACACACAACGGCATACACACTGTCACATGCATACACACGGACACACACACACACACACACACACACACACATACATACATACATACATGCATGCATACAATGTACATACATACATACATACATAAATACATACATACATACACGCACACATCGGTGCACACATAAATCTAATCAACATAATTCATCACCAGTGCAAGGCACCATCATCTCTGGTTGTGGCATATTTACACGCTTTCAAACAGTACATGGCGTGTTTAGTTTGACTTCATATTGACATTTCAGGCCTTCAAGAGGCACTCGCACAAGCTCTGTGTAGAGACAGGAACACTTTAGGTTGCTTACTTGCTTGGTTACCAAAGAAAATGTCAACAACGTTAACACTACGGATTCTTATTGTTTGCCACGCCATTGTTGCTCCGTGTCGGAATTTAACTTATCGAGCTTCAAGTGCCATTAGATATAGTGTTTAACTGTTTACTTAACATGTTACCGGTACAACGTCGAGTTGGTGTTCCAATGCAAAACGATAACCATCAACATATTTTCACATTCATAGAATACGGAAACAGATAATCTTCAACGTCCATCACCTACGCTTGATGGTCATTTTGTTCTGCTTTGGATGGATACGAAGGACAGCGCTAGGACAGGGGCGTTTCTACCATGATGTGGATCACAGGCATTCTTTTTCATTATTAACAGTACAGGAATATCACAATTGAAAGAAGTATTTAGTTTTAATGTTTATCACTTCATGATTATAAAGGTGTGACTTGTCCCCACGATATAATATACCGAACACATGATGATGTGGCAAAACGCATTTTTTTTATAGATTTGTGGTACTTAAGCCACGATATTTATGACCTTCGTCTCGACACTTACCAAAGATCAGTCGATAGCACAAGTACCGCTGCCACCATCGCGTTGTATTGTAAAGTTCACTTGAAGAGAAAATGGCAACCGCAACTGACGTCTCCTATGACAAGCACAATGATGATGTCGAGAACATCGTTCCCGAGATTGGACCTAGCCGCAAACCTGCCGATGGTGGGAGTTCTAAGATGTGGGCTCTGCCCGTAATGACCAGCTTGGGGCTCACTAGGAGAGAGATGGTGATCGGTGGCTGTCTGGTCGGACTGCTGGTCCTTGTTCTCATCCTCGTCATCGTTCTGGGCGTCTTGGCAGCCAGACAGACCACTCCCTCGGTGGTTCATGTACCCTGTTCTGATGCTGGCTGTCTGCAGGCCACAAGTCAACTCTTACAAAACCTAAACACCTCTGCCAAGCCTTGTGACGACTTTTACAGGTACTCTTTGTTCCGACTTGCTTTTGACCGTTCATTTTTTTGTTTGTTCGTGCCTTGTTTTAATCCCCATAAAAAAAACTTAGATCCTCCCACAACTAGTGTTGTATTGTTTGACAAATAGCAGTCCTCCAGAGACTTGCTACTACTTTCAGTAAGCTCCAATTGGTCCCTATAAAGTGCCGCTTTTCGTAGAGTTCGAAAGGAGAGGAGGCACCACAGGACCACAGTCTCTTCCAGTAGGAACTGCTCTAATATTCGGTGGGGTGAAATTTCAAACAACTGGCCTAGACCCAATTTTGTCGTATCTACGTGTTGATTTAACATCCCTCCTGTCCAAGTGAGGCGTCCCAGTCCGGTTCTGCATCCGTTGTAGTTTGTCTAGTTCCTTTTTGTCTCCTGGATGCATTGATAAGTAAAGTAAGGTATTACAAAGAACATAATGCCGTAACAGAGTTGATAATGCCGAGAGTCCGACGTGTTTCATGATGCTCAGCGATCGTCTCAATTTACATATTGTAGGTTTTACTTGGCATTTCCGAAATACACACTGTTTGTACATCTCAGTGTTGTTACGTCTGCCCCGTTGATTTGGGGCTTCTGGTTTAGCCATGTTCATGTTCCAATTTAGGGAGCCTGTTGTAGGCAAATTCTACAATTTACTCTAACTCGATGACGTGTAAAAACTTCCGGACTGGTCTTACACCGCTATTTACAACAGATAGGGATGTAAGACAAGGATGTAATCTTAGTCCTACCGGTTTTAGTCTATTCATGAGTGACCTAGTTAAAGCACACAACCTTCTAGTATCCTGTCTGCTTTGTGCAGTTGACGTGGTGCTATTCTCGAATCTAAAACTGGCTTACAATGTGCACTGAACAAACTGAATGCGTTCTGTGAGAAATGAAAACTTCAAGTGAACTTAAAGAAGACCAAGGCAGTAATCGTTAACAAACCAGGGAGACTTTTCAGGAACATTAAATTTTCCTTTGGTGCAGATCATATCGAAATCCCAAGTTCTTACCTATATTTAGGCCTGACGTTGTCTTCATCGGGTACTTATTCTTTTAACTGAAAAGAAGCTCTCCCAAAAAGCACACAAAGCTGTATTCAGCCTAAAACCTCTCACTCAGCCAACATTGTCCCCGAAGACCCTGCTTAAACTATTCAATGCATGTATCATGTTATATGGCGGCGAGATTTGAGGTAAAGTCTCAAATCCCCTTTTATAAAACATATTTTTAAAAATATTCAAATCGAATACGCAATGGAAAGCTATACCATAATGATTTTGACGAGCGTTCCAATATTTGTAAGATACGAATTTGTGCCATCCACCAGAAACAGAAAAAGGGCATTATGAAAAGCTATCAGCTTAGGAAAGACTGCGAAAGTATTGTACAATGGGCAGTGGAAAATGAAACACATTTCATTTGTAAATTCTCTCATTATGAGGTTGAAAGAAGCAATAACTGAATAAAAGCTAATCTGTGTTGGTAGAATCCATAATGATAAAGTTTAACTTTAATCCAACACAAGAAGGGAACTTACCATGAATTTTCGGTCGAACTCGTCAACCTTCGTCAGATGAATGATCCACTCGCTGACGTCGTTCCGAAAGTCGGCAGCGTGATGACGTCAGGAATGAATCGAAAGTGGCGGGAAGACAGAATCTCCCACCGTCACGGTTCAAAGAGGGTTGATGGGCCCTGATGTAGACTGCCTCCTTCACTCCCCTCACAAAGTAATCTTGCTCCGTATCCAAAATGTGCACCTTGTCAAGCGTAACTGTGTGACCCGGAGACTCGATATGTATATGTTGTGAAACTTCCGACGTAGTGGAACTGGGGCGCTTGTGTTCTGAGAATCTAGTTTTGAGAGCCCGTTCCGTTTTACCTATATAAATGTAAGTCTCTTGGCACGGTCCTCTGATGTTCTGACCTGCGCACTGAATGTGGTATATTACCCCACACTTTTGTTCTTTCGGGGTCTTATCCTTAGGTGCCACTAACAACTGTCTCAAAGTCCGGGTAGGTTTAAAACAAGTTTAATACCATGTGTACTGAAAATTCTCCGTAGCGCTTCCGAAAGGTTCTTAACTTACGGTAAGACAACTAATCCTTTGCTCTGTCCCGTGGAAGAGTTTGGATTGCGATTTCTAGTAGTTGTGAGTCTAGGCAACCTTATTATTTGAAACGGCCCACTTATGGTACCCACAGTTAAACAAGGCCTGAGTGATATGTTCTTTCTCTATCTCCCTATCCTGGGGGGGTAGTGATAATCGTATCTGCTCTGTGAAACAATGTACGAATGACCCCCAGTTTGTGTTAAGTGGGTGGTTGGAACTAAAGTTTAGATATTGGTCCGTGTGGGTGGGTTTTCTGTAGATTTTTATGTCCAACGAGCCACCCTCTTTTAGGACCGTGAGCATATCCAGAAAAGGTAAGGTTCTGTCGTGTTCTTCTCCAGTAGTGAATTTTATATCAGAATCCAAACTATTGAGGTGTGCAGTGAACTCGTCCGCATATTACTTTTTCCAATTCGTGTGTGTATCGTCCACGTAGCGATACCACCATAACGGAGGATGGGGGGCAGTGTTAATGGCTAATTGTTCAAGATGTTCCATAAACAAATTGCACACAATTGGCGACACTGGAGACCCCATAGCTGCTCCATGGATTTGGCGATAGAATTCTCCATTGTATACAAAAATAGGTGCACTCTATGCAGACTTTTAGCAAATGATCATATGTGTAGGTGAAAGTGTTGAACGTTGTTCGAGAGTTGTGTCACTTCAAGTCTCTGTAGAATAATGTCAAGTGCTTTCCCTATCGGAACAGAGCCGTAATATCATAGGAGCGTAGCACTTCGTCTGACTCTACTTTATGCAAATACAACTCTTATTTGCAAAATCAATGAGAAAAATTTATAATTTTGCATTTGTAAAGAAGTTTGTAAAGAACTTATGACTTGACCTGCCTAGCTGATCTGAGATAATATGAGGTCAAGGTCAAGTAATAAGTGCACTTAGGCTATTGATAATAACCTACAGCCATATACAATTCATTCATATTGCGTTGATGGTATAGGTAGTAGAACCATTGTCCTCATATACATGCCGACAGAGGGTTGCAGGGCCTCGGCGCAGCGCTCTCTCTCCGGGCTTTGGAAGAGGTTCCCTGCGCGTCGAGAAAATTTATTCGTTCTTCAGTGGTATGACGTTCAAAATGTGCAGATACGAAGAGAAACATGCTTATTTGGCATAAATATGTATGTTGAGGTAAAAGTAGTTACTATTGTTGAGTATCATAAGAAAATGTCTCCTCTTCATGTCATCCAGTCTAGACAAAGAAAATGTCGTATTCATATACAACTATATTTGCATAATATTCATATTCTTCCCACAGTAACAATATAAAACAAAATATCTACACCTGACGAAAGCATGTGTTTCATGAACTCTAGTTATGGCATGAAAATATTGTTGTTTTTTTCTGTTAATTTACCAAAATTAAAGAGGATGAAAAAACAAAACTCAGTTGGTCTTGTCGTTTACGGGATATCCTTCCGTCTCATATGCAGTGCTTCCGCCTGGAAGAGGCGGTCTCTAGACATGAGCCTCGAATGGAAATATCTAAATCAGGACCTCATTTAAATAATTCAGGAGGAAATGTGTGAAGAAAATATTGCTCTTGGTAGCCTTCTTTGTTAAGATGACAAACATTGAGTATGGTGAGCTGGTATAATCAATGAGAATCATTTATAATTTATAATTCGTCAGTCATAAAGGTTAACATTATTTGGCGGAGGTATGAGTTCGTGGAGTTTCAAATAGATTTCATAGATTTAGTATCCATGAATCTGATACATGTGACGCTGACATCTTACTCATCCCAAAAGAGTATTTCTCTTTGCGCACGCGTGCGTGCGTGTGTGTGTGTGTATGTGTATGTGTATGTGTGAGAATATGTCCCCTGTTAGTATGTCACCAATATATACGACGTAATGTTGTAATGACCCCCAGTTCTCAATGCTGCTATTTGTGTGAGTGTGGAACTGGAATGGTCTCAAAGTAGAATATATATATTATATATGAGTAAGGGGGTGAAGTCTGCCATTCCTGATTGCCTTATTGTCCTTGTATAGCTATGCCTGTGGAGGTTGGATGCTGACCCACCCCATCGCTCCTGCGGACTTGGAACGGACAGTTCACCTGGACGTCTACAACCAGAATACCGAAAAAATCCGTCGGCTTTTGGACACCCCGGTTGCATTCTCTGACACACTGGCTGATCAGAAGGTACTAACGTTACCAGAGCACACATCATTTGACAGTCATAATTTCATCCCTATTAAGGTTTTTCAAGTTTGTAACAAGTTTCAATCAAAAGACATCGGATTCTATTATAGAATATACCGTTTGTTTTCTAGCAATTGAATCAATGTTTAACAAGGCTTCATACCTCCGCTGCACATACTGTATATGTGAAATATCCTTTGGCAGAATTATTTCAAGAATGCCTCTGCAGTTCCAAAATTAGCTCCTCAGGGGCCAAAACCTACACCTCTTTTTCGACATGAAAAGCTACCTGCCACTCAAAAATCAATAGCATAGCATGTCTAGCGATATAAAAGTTGTGGAAGTTCTGCTGCAGTACCATGGAAACCCGTCAGGAGGCCCAAAGTTAACCTTCATCTTTGTCTTCCTAAGACCTACCCACATACAAAATGTCATCACAATCCATCAAGACCTTCTTAAGTTACACACACACACACACACACACACACACACACACACACACACACACACACACACACACACACACACACACAAAACAATACCTCAATTTTTACCTTCGCCAAGAAGGTTATGTTTTCGTTAGCGTTTGTGTGTGTGTGTGTGTGTGTGTGTGTGTGTGTGTGTGTGTGTGTGTGTGTGTGTGTGTGTGTGTGTGTGTGTGTGTGTGTGTGTGTGTGTGTGTGTGTGTGTATGTATGTGGTTTAGCACGACAACTCAAGAAGCTACCGATGGATTGTCATGAAACTGCAGCGGAACTTCTGATTTTGATATCTCGTGATTTGGACATGCTAGGGTCACGAATTTTGGATAGATAGTTCTTGTGCTCGAGAAGGAGTGACATTGATTTGGGCCCCCTAGCAGCTTGTTCTGGAACTACAGGAGCGTTTGTTAAAAAATCTCTGGGGGAGGATAACTCAAGAACCGTTTGATGGATCGTTGTTATTTTTGAACGAGACGATAATGTTGCAGGTGAAGGCTTTTTACAAGGCTTGTGTGGATGAATTTGAGAACACGAAGCAAAGAGGCTGGCCACTCCTGGAGGTGATACATGGCCTGAACGGTTGGTACGTACTTGGAGGCCAGCCAGGAGTAGCAGGTGGGCAAACATGTTTCCAAGTACATCTGTGCAAGTTAATCATTATGCATATCAGTCAATTTAGTCCACTTCAACTAGAAATCAGAAGAAGTTTCTTACTGAAGAATGTATTCTCTTTTTGCATAAGCAAGGAAACCTCACCAGTGAAGGGGTCAAACATGTATTGCGCATGGTTTGTAAATTAAATAGTGACAAAACATTTATTGAAGAGTAACAAAACATTTTTTATTTCATTTTCTTGCCTATCTCAGGTAGAAAAATGGTGAACCTGATGCAAACAATTTAGTAATATTGTGTATTTCTGCTCCATTGTGTATCGTGTTGTTGCAGTTACATCCTGTATTGGCCCATAGGCACATTGGTATTGCCTAGAGCAGTTTTATGGTAACGTTGGTCACGTATTATACTATGATTCATGCAGAAACCTGGGACAGAAATATGGCCCTGAAGTCTATCCAGTTGGACTACTGGGTAACAACCTGGTTCAGAATTTACATGAACAGGGATTTTGATGATCCTAAACAGATAATAGTGCAGGTAAGTTGTCCACATTTGTCCAAGATAGACACTACAGGCATGTGCCAAAATGACCACAACAGGGCCGCATGATGCATACCAAATACGCATGCCCTGTTTACAGTACAGTTTGCTCTGAAAACAGCCCCAAAGTCCCAAATTATACAATTTTACAGGGGTGTATGCCAAACGTGTTGTAACAGTGGGGGTTTATAGGCGCTACCAACTGACTCGGCCGATGGGCCTAGACCTTTTAGCCGAGTGGTTAGAGCGTCGGAGTCTGAAGCTGGTGCTCGGGAGGTCGTGGGTTCGAACCCCGGCCCGGGACCAGGAGGGTTTTTATCTGTTTCTACTCGCTCCTCCTGTTTCTTACAGTGTTGATGAATTTCTGGAATCATAGAAGTTTTAAATTAATTATGCAAATTAGGTCCCTATTTGCATAATTGGTATCTGTTTATTTTCCACCTGCCATAGGTTATACACATTACAATTATGAAGGTCCTATTATGGTCCCGGGTCGGAGTTCAAATCTGACATCTAAGTAAGTGCGGCAGTAAATCGCCGGATCTGGGTGGTTGTCACGCTAAGTTTGGCTCCCCCTTGCTCGGTGATGGTTATAGATAATCAAACAGTTTTCGTATTTACCGCGGTTTGTAGTATTTTTGCGCGTGGTAAAGTTCGACGGCCAGCGAAGCGTTTTTGGTATTAGTCCGCGAGCAAGGGTGATGCGGTTTTGTCGCCTGATGACCCAAATAGCTGCGTTCTATATGCATTTTCAAGGAATGTGCGTCACCGAAGATTGCGGAAAACTTATCGCAACAACCTATACTTTTTTTCCGTTTTTCAGAAACAGGAAGTATTTTCTCTGGAGCCTTTCTAGTTTGAGATAATTTCGGAATTCTGTACACCTTTTGCAGCTCATTTTTCTTAGTTCACAAACACCAGAAATGTGAAATAACGATACATATTGCTGTATTCTAAAAAGTGGTTGTATAACGTTGGAATGTACTGTATGTCATTGACATGAAGATGTTGTTATCGGGAATATTTTCAGTTTTGTGACCAAAATATTAACGTTACATAATGCCTCTTTAACAGGAAAAATCCTTAACCAAGATGTTCACTATTATTTGAAATATACCATCTTAGACCCTAATGTATATAACATCACATGTCTTTGTTAGATGATGATGATGTTTTTGCCTCTCTTTCACCTGGTAGATTGACCAAGATGGCCTGACCCTGCCCAGTCCCTGCTACCTTGCACCTGACAACTGTGGCGAGGTAATGGTAACTAGAGTAACGTGGTCAACATAGTTCAATATTTACTTCAACTCCATAAGAATGAAACTTATTTTTGGTCTGTCTGTGTACCGCGGTGTGCAGTAGGTGTGTAAACAACATAACTGACAAATGTAGAAAAATCAGTGGATTTTATATTTGGTATGTCAATGGATGGAAAGCAAAGTTGAAATTTGGTTCAGTATCTATGATATATGTTCTGAAAATTACAAACTATGCCACATGCATGGTTATGATTTTTGGGTGGTACATGTAGATACTTTTGTGGTGTTCGGGCCTTTAGAAATTTTTAGTTTCACACTGTGTATATTGGCACTTCTTTCATACGCAGCCGTATGCACAACATTTTGAATTTTTTGATTACCTTGACTAACTATTCAAAATGATGCACATCTAGCATATAATGAACTTATGATAATATAAATCGCCCATTCTTCGTTAACGTGTGCAATTGCTGTCGCATGATAGTAGCGGGCCACCAAGTTTTTAAAAGACGCAATAACTGCGTATCTTGTGCTTTCCTGTTATCAGTACATGATAGTAATATACTTAGTTATGGTTTACCGCAACTGTCAGCTGCCTTCGGGTCGTCCAGGCGAAGATTTTGCTAAGAAACACGCTAAAATCACCTGTCGCAACCACTAGTAACGCACAAAACGTCGGGTTCAAACAATGAAAACGTGTGAGTTGACTTAATTTTCAGTCATAATTTACACCTATCCACCAAACCGTCTTGCCACAGGTGGATGAACTTGTCCAGCTGGCGTCCATACTAAATCTGATGCCGTTTTAGTTTTGTCGCAAGGTTTTGTCTAACCTACGTTATGGAAAGATAGACGGGTATAATTCGCCCACGAAAAGACATTTCACAATAATTTTCACATTGTCTTATCCGCTAGACTGTGTTTTTGCGAAATAAATCCATGGCAGAGAGAACAAAACACGAGTATCGGAAAAATGACAACAAAAAACAGCGTCAGGCCGTTTGTCAATTTTCAATTCTAACCTACGTTATCATGGTTATTCCATTGAGATTAGAGACAGATACTTGCACTTCCATTCATCAGAAAGAGGGTCATCAGATATACATTTGCATGTAAATTTTACAGTGTAAGGGCTGACGGCTTAGATTGTATTGATCATCATAAGCATAATTCTAACCTACGTTATCGTCTAACCTACGTTATCATTTTTTTCTTCACTGTGTTATCGAATTTACAGGAAAAGGATACGATGCAAAGTTCGATTAACAGCATTTTATCAACTGTAACAATACTGTAGTTGGCCTTGTCTTGCTAGAAAATCATAGTACAGAAGGTTTACTCTCCCTGCTTTAATCTCCAAGCAGATGTAGCACGTGAGCTTGTTTTGGCTATTTGGTGGTGTCTTTGGTGGTTTGTACCGGAGATTACCATTTCTACAGACAAAAAACTTAATATCTCGAAAAGTATAGGTGGTAGCACTGTACAAAATTGGCAAAAGATAGTCGACAATACTGGTAACAAGTTCAACACATTTGTTAGGTATTTGGAAGAACTTCATTTTTCACCATTTTCTACCCCCAATTGATTGCACACGTTAACGGAGAATGGGCGAAATAAGAAACTTAGCGCAGGAATGGCATATGCGGTGTGTATGAGTTCCGCATGCGGCACACAACGCTGTTTCTGTTGCTGCGAAATGCAGCGTATGCAGTGCGCTTGTCGGGCGTATTCCGCACGTACTCAACGTACTTACACCGATCGCATGCCTGATGAAATTCGACGAATGCCAAGCGTATTCCGAGCATCATGATCAGAAAGGCGGCTGCTTCCAGCAGCTTTCATTACCTGAGTGCAGATTCTATAGCGTCAAGATTGACCTGTAGTCATTGTGGGCTGCCTAAAACATATTTAAACAAAATCTCGAGTGTACCATGGATGTTTGGCAAGTAGGCCATTTGTATGCTCTCTGTGCGCTTGTCATAAGTTACAAATAAGTACAATGGCTGTCCGAACACAGGATAAACGTAACGATACTGATTTGTGCAATATGTCATCATTACCTTCGCCAAGAAGGTTATGTTTTCGTGGCTGTGTGTCTGTCTGTCTGTCTGTCAGAACAGCATAACTCGAAAAGGCTTGGATGGATTATTTTGATATTTGGTAGGTGGGTAGGTCTTGTGAAAATGATTAGATTTTGGGCCCCCTGGCAGCGGAACTTCCGGTTTTGATATCTCGTGATTTGGACATGCTAGGGTCATGATTTTTAGATAGTCGGTAGCTCTTGTGCTCGGAAAGAAGTGACGTAAGTTTGGGCCCCCTAGCAGCTTGCACTGGAACTGCATGAGCGTTTGTATGAAAATGTTTAAAGTAGGATAACTCAATAACCGGTTGACGGATCGTCTTGATATTTGGTGTGTAGGTAGCTTAAGTGATGCTTGACATAATTAAATTACAATTATGCAAATTAGGATCTAATTTGCATAGTTAATGAGGGAATTCTATAATTCACCTATCTTCCATGATAGGACTACTAGTATTCTACCTTGTGACATGTGTAATTAAGAATGACAGGAACATCGCCATATATTAATCATGTAAATAAAGACCTAATTTGCATAATTAATGAGAAAAAACTGTAATTCCATAGTGGTTGATGCTGGCAATTTCATACTTGCGCATTTCGAAGTTGGCTGGAGATGAACATCATTCAACATAACTTATTCAAATCAGTACCTCATTTGCATAATTCATGAGGAAATGCTAGAATTACCTTCGTTGTTAAGATCCATTCATGTCCAGTATCAGGGTGAATGGTATGAAGTTAAAATCAGGTTACGTCACACAGCTAACTTCGTACGGGGGACCGGGTTAGTGTACGAAGTACGATGTACGAAGTTAGGGGTAACGTAATTTAAATATGACGTAAGTCTCAAGTGACGTGGCAAGCTAACTTCGTACGGGGGGCCGGGTTAGTGTACGAAGTACGATGTACGAAGTTAGGGGTGACGTAATTGTCTTCGTCAGAAAGACTATGGAAATGGTTGGCCGCATTGTGGGTGACAGCGGATTTAGGGATATAACTCTGGAAGGCATGATTCGAAGTCCATGATATTTGGCAGGCAGATTACCGTTATTAAGGCCGAAGTCAAGTGCAAGTTTGGGCTTTGTGGGAGGTCCGTACGCCACGTTAGTGAACCTTTTGTGTTTGTTGCTTGTTAACAAAATAAGTCGCGTATATTTAAATAGATGGTCATGATTTTTGGTAGGGAGGTTACTATTGTCGAGAGCAAGGTTAAGTTCGTTAACGAGCTTCGTGGGGGGTTTGGTTGTCACTGCAGGGGGCATTTTCTTTTTTTGTTGTTAGCAGGATAACTTGTGTATTTGTGGATGGAAGTTAATGAATTTTGGTTGGCAGATGACCGTTATTAGGGCCAAAGTCAAGTGCAAGTTTGGGCTTTGTGGAGGGTCCGTACGTTACGTTAGTGAACCTTTTGTGTTTGAAGCTTGTTAACAAAATAACTCTTGTATATGTAAATGGATGTTCATGATTTTTGGTAGGCAAGTTACAGTTGTTGAGGACTAGGTCAAGTTCGAATATGGGCCTTGTGGGGGGTCCCTAGGTTTCAGCATTGGACCTTTTGTGTTTAGAAAGATAACAATCTTCCCCACCAACCTCTGCTTGGAAACATGGGGACAGCTGGACCCCATCTGGGTCAGATAACGTTGTTTACATTAAGGGACTGTTCAATAATTTCAGCGGGAGGAGGAAAGGTTGGTCAGGTCATTTATACCTATGGCCACACCAAGTAATTTTGGATGGATGACGTCCGCTTGAGACCTTGAACTTATTGCGAAAGCGCGATAAAAACATGAAGGGTCCAAAAAACAAGATGCCTAGATTTGGAATGTACTAACTGAGTGTAGAAATACAAATGTTAATACACAAATTGAATAAAAGAACACAGTGTAACTACAAACAAGCATCAAAATAATTCAACTAAACAGCAGTAGTCGCCCTGTTCTGATTCTTTCCTTTCATCGCACCTTCTCTTATTACATTTTGCAACACTGTTGTGACAATTTGATCATAATACAGTAAGCAGAATTTCTTGCAACAGTACTTGATTCCCAGTAACAGTCCAAAATCAAAAAAGCTCACACGGATGACAGTGAGTCTGTAAATCTATGGCGAACCATTTCACAGTGTTCTGTAGAGTAAAAAAGGAGTAGAGATTCTTTTGTATTCTAGACCAAATTGATTACTTAAAAAAGTAAAGAATACACATGTTCATTTCTCTAGAACAATGTCCCTCTGACGAAGGCATGAGATCTCCGACCTCTAGTTTGAATATGACGTAAGTCTCAAATGACGTGGCAAGCTAACTTCGTACGGGGGACCGGGTTAGTGTACGAAGTACGATGTACGAAGTTAGGGGTGACGTAATTTAAATATGACGTAGTCTCAAGTGACGTGGCAAGCTAACTTCGTACGGGGGGCCGGGTTAGTGTACGAAGTACAAAGTTGTACTAAGTTATGATATAAGGGGTTGTGACGCGGCCCAAGCTAAATTCGCACAGAGGGTCGGGCCTGGTGTACTTACTTGTTTTCAATTCAAACCATTACGTTAGGAAAAACTTTGTTGTTCTACCAGGCCGGTAATTCGAATGTGTTTCTATAATTGTGTAACTCTTCGAGCTGCGAGACATGCACACTCTGGCCATTGATGTGTGCTACAAATATTGTCGCTCTGTATTTCTAATAAATGTTAAGCATGACAACAAAGGATTTTATTTCTTCCTTTATGGTTTAGAATGCTAGAACTGAGAGCATCTTTTTAATTACAAGTAAACCTATCATGTATATCTGTTTCGTTCTCCCACGGCAGAGTCCCACACGCGCCGATTTCAGCGGTCTGTTAGTCTCCACAAGGCAATGACGTATTGGCGCGTGTGGGAATCTACCACGAGTTGGTATACATGACAACTTCAGAACCTTTGTCGTTAGCGACCTTCAGTTGTCCGTTACAGACGCGACAGTTTACTTTTGGAGATATGAGTACACCGCCCCACGGTTTACCTGTCTTTACACATAGCCCCTGCAATTCGCGGTACAGAGAGTCATCGTCATCGAGTGAATGGGGAATAATACCATAAGATAACTTGACAGTGTCTCATACACACCTTTGTCTAAATTAGAAGAAAGCGACCTTCTGTCTAAGAACCACGATAGTAGAGTGGACGTGTTTGGCGCTCCTGTTGAAATCAATCTTCTCATAAAGAGTAAGCGCCGCACTACACCGAGATCTCGGATGCCTAAAAATATGTCCCCTAACATGACTCCCACTACGTTTGACCGGTTTAAAATGTATATGGCAACACCTGGCGTATATTCAAACCTTGTAACGTTAGAAAGAACTTTATTCGAACTGGCCGCGGTAATTCGAATGCGGTTTCTGTAAGTGTGTCACTTGTAATTCGAACCGCGGATTGTGTTCTGGTAACGATGTCACTTGTAATTTAGAACATTACTTGGCGTTTTGATCATGAATGTGTGAAGACGTCGTCGGGTAAACTGAACCAAACAGATGTTCAGGTTAAAAACAACGTTACTTCAGTTTTAATTATGGCCTAGGAGCTGATCGACACCACGTGATAATTGTCGACGCGTTATGCGCTCCACCAGGAATAATATACGCTTTACGACACCCAGATCATGGATTCCGAGAAATAGGTAGCATAACATGACTCTCACCTACACCCACCACAATACGTTATTAAAACTTCTAACTTCGTGCTTCGTACATTGTACACCCTCCCCCGCCCTCTGTACGAAGTTAGCTTGCTACGTACGTCACATAATGTTCCGTCACTTCTAACTTCGTACTTCGTACATCGTACACCCTCCCCCACCCTCTGTACGAAGTTAGCTTGCTACGTCACATAAGGCTACGTCACTTCTAACTTCGTACTACGTACATCGTACACCCTCCCCCGCCCTCTGTACGAAGTTAGCTTGCAACGTCACATAAGGCTACGTCACTTCTAACTTCGTACTTCGTACATCGTACACCCTCCCCCACCCTCTGTACGAAGTTAGCTTGCCACGTTACATAGGCTACGTCACTTCTAACTTCGTACTTCGTACATCGTACACCCTCCCCCGCCCTCCGTACGAAGTTAGCTTGGCACGTCACTTAAGGCTACGTCACTGCTAACTTCGTACTTCGTACATCGTACACCCTCCCCCACCCTCTGTACGAAGTTAGCTTGTTGCGTCACAGAAGACGTTAGCTTGGTACGTCCTCAACATATTTCTGACTCCCACCCGATCCTTGTTGTTGAAGGCTCTAACTTCGTACAACTTCGTACAACTTCGTACATCTAACTTCATACCATTCACCCTGTTACTGGACATACCTCTTAAGATAACACTGTCACTGGGAGGAGAATATGATCAACTGATGTAATTCATAGGAACTCTAGTTTAATTGTTATTATTGTAAATTTGGTTTTAAATCAGTGTTACACACTGCTAACACCAATAAAGCCATCTTGTATATTGTGTATCGTTGGTTAGTACACCCCTGTCCTTTTGGACCACACTTAGTTAAAGGATGGGCTCCGCCCTCGGGATGCCAACAAAATCCTCGGGAGGGCGGGACTGTATCAAATCCACATAAACTCGCTCCGCCCATCCTTTACATGGTTCAAGTCACATTCAAGGTAAATACATATACATATGGTTCACGTCACCTTCAAGAGAAAAAAAATACCACACTCCATAAAATGGTTTAGATCGGTTAATTACCTTCGCCAAGAAGGTTATGTTTTCAGTAGCGTCTGTGTGTATGTATGTGTGTATGTATGTGGTTTAGCAGGATAACTCAAGAAGCTTTTGATGGATTGTCATGAAACTTGGTAGGTGGGTAGGTATTGATGAGACCTAGAAATGATTAGATTTTGGGCCCCCTGGCGGCTTCTTATGGTACTGCAGAGGAACTTCCGGTTTTGCTATCTCGTGATCTGGACATGCTAGGGTAATGAATTTCGGATGGGAGGTAGCTCTTGGGCTAGGGAAGAAGTCACGTGAGTTTGGGCCCCCTAGCAGCTTGTTCTGGAACTGCAGGGCGATTTGTTTAAAAATCTTTGAGAGAGGATAACTCAAGAACCGGTTGACGGATCGTCGTCATTTTGGGTATGTAGGTAGCTTAAGTGGTGCTTGACATAATTAGATGACAATTATGCAAATTAGTATCTAATTTGCATAATTAATGAGGGGATTCTATAAATCTGCTGTGTTCGATAATAGGGCTATGAAACACTTGCAACATATGTAATTGAGAACGACAGGAACATTGATTATGTAAATGAAGACCTAATTTGCATAATTAATGGGAAATTGCTACAACTTTGTAGTGGTAACTGCTGGGAATTTAATACTTGCCATATTTGGAGGTTCAGTAAAGGTGAACATCACTAAACATAATTTATTCAAATCAGGAACTCATTTGCATAATTTATGAGGAAATGCTAGAATAGCCTTTTTTCTCAAGTTAAGACTGTCATTGGGTGGAGAATATGATCAACTGATATGGTTCATGCAAATGAAGCTCTTACTTGTTTGTACATGTATTTGTAAATCTTGGATGATAGCGTTTTGTTTTTACGGCCCCACGCGCACTGTGAATAATACACTTACAGTGCAGCCCTTCTGGCTTCTGGGAAACTGTTTTTACTGGCTCCACGCGCTTTGAAAATATATACATGGTTTACATCACCTTCAAGAACAAAAAGTTACAGCTCTATGGGTGATCAGTCTGGAACGAGAAGGAGTGTTTTGTGCTCCTGACAATATGAAAGCCTAGTAGAGAGAATTGGTCAGGCGGTCTTTATGTATTGAGTGACTTTATACTATACTTAGATATTTTTTAGGTGATGCGAACCATGTGTTTTTATGCATACCGCGTGGAGCCGCCCAAACTTGTCTCAGGGCTGCACTAACCATCTCCATGTTGTTTTGCGGAGACAAACTATTTTGACATCTAGTAATTTGTAGCAAGGTGACCTAGTAAAACTAGTGATTGTCTTTCTAGGGAATTCATTTCAGTATAAAAGCGAGGTTTGGGCTCTCCTGAATTCCCACTGACCGCGAAATGAAGACGTCACCTAAATGACCTTTGTCAACCGCGTAGGGACGATTGGCACAGAGGTGCGATTTCCTGCATTCCTTACGAGTCTCAGCCCGCAAACAATTCATTTATGAAAAACGGGTACAGCTGTACATGTATGTTTCGACGCCTATGTCCTGAAATGATCTATTCGGTAAAGAATGGTTACTTCTCTCTACCCAACTGTGCGCCTGCATACACACAGTGCTGTTCCGTCTGGTTGTTTGTTTTGGACTAAGATGCGTACACTGTTTAGCCTGGTATCCAGTCTATTGTGGTTGGGGCGGATTCTCTTCGGGGAGGCAGGAGCTCTTTCCCGCCGGACTCAACTAAAGCTCGCCTGTAGGTTTTGCACGACGGGAGTTCGGCTAGCCCCACCACCATCGTAGCGTGCAAAACTCTACAGTATATGCATTCATAGTGGATGGATCTGGCTCCATGGTGCTAGCTCTATAGAGGTCGATTTTTTTTTTTGAAGTAACGTGAACCATATATATGCATTCATAGTGCATATATAGCTCTATAAAGGTCCATTTTTTCCCCATTTTTTTTCTTGAAGGTGACGTGAACTATGCATTTATAGTGCGTGGAGGTAGCTCCATGAAGCTGGAAAAAAGCTGTCGCAGGGGTGCACTAATGACTCCACGGACCCAGCTCCATGGAGGCGATTAGTGCAGCCCCCTCTCGAATTATTAGTCAGCCCGCTGGTTTTCAAACCAGACGCTGCCAATTTGCTCCAGGTTAGTAACATACCCACTGTACTGCTTGAAATGCTTTGCATAAATATCTTATCCTGGCAGTTTTGCATGTTTCATGAAGGTGTGGCTGTTTGCAGGCACTGGACGCCTACAGGAATTACCTAAAGACCACCGCAGTTCTACTGGCTAGAGATGCTGATGTCAATGACACACAGGTCATCAGCAGGGTTAACACTTTTGTGGAGGATATCATTGACTTTGAGACTATGATTGCAAATGTGAGTACAGTGCAGTCATACATTTTGTTCTTTGCAAAACTCAAACTTCTTTTTTTGACCTAGATTTCATCACATAACGATGAAAGCTGCCATAACGGTAATAGCCTTTAGCATGTGGCCATGTATTTTGCAGAATGGTTGTCAAGTACTTTTTGCGGTGTACGCAGTTAAGGCGTGATTTTGACCTGTGCTCTGATTTCTGTAGATCACACAGAGTGCCCAACGCCCTCCATCTCCTGCACAGAGAGATAACAAGATCAGTTTGTCTGAACTGGGCAGTCAGACCCAGGTAAGACATCATCCAGCACACACCTGAACTTAGAAAATCTGTCATAGAAATACAGTAATAAAGTCAAATATCATACATGGCACACTTTTAACGTTATATAAAAAGGGACAATGACAATGATGATGTAACGTTATATGGATTCAGGCTCTTCACATAATGACTAGTTTTAGTTCAGTCATATGTTTGTTTCAAATTTACTTCAAGCAGAAATAAAACGTTCAACATCAACTTCTCTGAACTGTGGTGGACATGGTGTTGAAGCAGAAATATCATAAACTTCTATGTATGTATGTATGTATGTATGTGTGTGTGTGTGTGTGTGTGTGTGTGTGTGTGTGTGTGTGTGTGTTGTGTTTGTGTGTTTGAGTGTGTATGTGCGATGTGTAAGTTTTGTATGACATTTAGAAATAGAAGTTCCTTCCAGTCTTACGTATACATTGTACTTTTAAATGCCCAGTTGCAATGTAATCACTCTTGTGCAATATTGTTACGAAAGTAACTAATTGGAATCAAGTCAATTTTTCTTAACCCATTATATTTTCAGATCAATTGGGTGGACTTCTTTCAATACCTGTTCCCTTCCACTACTCTGTCTGGAGACTTCCAGGTTGTCTTGTATGAGAAAGACTATGTACAGAAAGTTGCAGTGTACATCAGCAGCTTTGGCCCAAAGTTAAGGTCTGTTATCCTTATGTGCACAGGTGTGGACAGTCTATATTCGTTTTTACTAAGCATTGGAATTCTCTTTTACTAAGCATTGGAAGTCTTTCTTTTTAATCTGTTGCCCATTCATTTTTCAGAATGGAGTTTTCATATAGCCTGGAATGTTTGTGTAGCTCGTGATTATTAGATGACAAGTGAATTTTTGCTTGTTTGTTTGTGCCTTTGAATATCCTACCCTGTTTGTGCCATCTCCAGGAAGTATCATAATTACCTGATGTGGAGGCTCATTCAGACATATGTGCTGGAGCTGAGCTGGAACTATGTCCATGCCTATCGGTAAGGGACTTTCACTTGAATGTGAGAAGGCCTGACGTGAACTCAAGTCATGTTACATGACTTCTTCAGACAATTTTTCTTAAAATATTGTTAAACATAATGAATCTTGAACTGATTTATCATAGTATCTGTAACTTCCACATACTGATGCACCTCCTTCTCTAGTAGACTACAGAGGGCTTGATGGAGAATCTGCAGATTGGAAGGCTACTTTTCGTGTGGTTTGAAATATGGAACTAAAACACACTTTTCATAGCATGAAGCATGACTATAATGTTTGTTAGCAAAATTGGTTGTAGTTTACCATTCAATCATACCATCTTGGAATTTGAACCTTTCATTGCTTTCGTCAGAAAGGTATGTTTTCGTTGGATTCTGTGTGGGGGTCCGTATGTGGGTCAACGTCATAACTCGATTATTTGTGGACGGATTTTTTTATGGCATCAGGGTAGCTGTTGTGAAAATGTAGTTCAAGTTCAAAGATGGTCCACCTGGCTTTTACCAATCGTACTATAGCGGGCTTTTTGTGCATTTGTCGATTGTATCTGTGCAGGCGAAGTCGAAAATCTGTGAATGGATCTGAATGATATTTGGTAGGTGTGCTGCGGTTATAGAAACAAAGTCCAAGCTCGAAAATGGTTATCCTATGATGTTCCTACGTTGCTGTAGAGAGTTGTTTTTTTTTGGGTTTTTGTTTGTGTACAACATAACTTGAGAAAACGCGGATGGTTGTCAATGATATTTAGTGGACGGTTAGTGTTAGACAAAATGAAGGTTAAGTTCGATAATGGGCCTCCTAGCGGTTGTTTTATGGCTGTTTAAGGTATTGCAGCGGAGCTTCAAAGTTTGGGGTAGTTTCCGGAAGTGTTAGGTTGATGATATTAAGTAGTCGAAAGCTGTTGTAACTGGGAGTATGTGGTGTAATTTTTGGCCTCCTAGCAGCTTCTTTGGAACTGTAGTTGGCGTTTTTGTTTTAAAGTTTGATTCCAAGTAGCTGCTGCATGGATGGATGGTTTTTCATTGTTTTTGGTAAGTAGGTGCCTCAGATGTAGAGTAACATAATGAGATGCATATTATGCAAATCAGGACCGAATTTACATAAGAAATGAGGTAAACATATTCGCTGATCCCGAAAAGGAAAATATATGCAGAACTAGAGTTCGTAGAACACATGCTTTCGTCAGGTGTAGATACTTTGTTTTTATATTGTTGATGTGGTCATTGTTGATGGATGGATGAAATAGATTGTTCATGCTCATGTTTCTCCCTGTGCTTTTGTCATTTTGTTAAATGGATTCCATTTGGGGCTGAAAGGTATTAAACGTGCAATGTAAAATTAGATACAGGGTTGTGTTGGTTGACAATCTTCAAACAAATGCAGGTTGGTATTTATTGATTGACGTATTATAGGGTAACATAATAGATGCTAAAACAAGAAGAAAATGGGGGAGAAACAACAACAAAAGGGGCAAGATACAAGGAACTGTTTTGAAAAGGCCCACTTTGTAGACCTGGGCAGGTGTAACCTGATCCACTCACTAAGGAATGTCTAGAATGTGGCCAGTACAGTGCTCTATCATGAAACTTAAGTACACTTGGGAGTAAATCAAAGAAAGGAGGTCACAGAACAATAATGTAAATACTACAGATTATAGACCAAGTTGAACAGTGGTAACAAGAATAGAGAATCAGGTTCAGTCTTATGGTAAATACAAATCCAGATATCAGTCCAACAAACAGGATACAGTCTTCAGATGGCCGCTCAGCATGAATGCACTGCCAGGCAGTCTTAGCACATCTGGTAGCCTCTACCAGGCTTCGGGAAGCGACTGGAAAGAGTAGAAATTGCCAAATAGACAAATAACACGCCAGCGGGGTTGGTCCGCCAGAGAGTGCAGTTTGCCGCGTCTGAAGCCTGTCGGGGGTCGCTATGTTCTTTGAAGTCCACTAATCGCAAATTACCCTTTTATTGCTTTGCGACCGGGCCGTGACGGACAGTGACACGAACAGGTGATGTGACAGAAAGTCTCGTGCGGTGTAGTTTCTTGCTTTAGTTTTTGCAAGTTTTTAGACTTAAATTATTCCGACAGGGCGCCATGCCAGTCTCTGCAACCACTGAGTATGCAAATCTCGCATGACGTATTCGCGTTGCGCGTCTCTCATTGGTTCTTAGCTGGCGGCCGTAGGTTGCAGGCAGCGCGGGGATCCGACGAATGTTTGCTTGAAAGCTTTACACTTGGAACTAAGGGTCAAAAACGCTGTTTTCCACGAGCATTCTAGTAAAGAAATGCATATTTCAAAAAATCTTTTTTGGGAAAATATTAATTTATGTTAGTGTTTCTGGTTTCTTTGCCTCTCAAACAACGAAGTGTGCGAAAGCTCTTTCCCGTCAAGATAAACACAAAACTCCGACGAAAGAGAACCCCGTAATATTTAAGATCATACCGGCCATGTTTTCGATCAAGATATTTGTGTATACGAAGGATGTGCCCCACGGTTTTGAACCGTATGCTTCCTTGTCTCTATCGGCGTGGGGTGCAACGACCGTGCCGCACCAGGCGCACTTAAAAATCATCGTGCGGTACAGCATGGCAGGTATAGGGCGTATTCAGTCACGTGACCCTCCCCGTAGCAACTGACCGGCCACCATAGCAACGAGCAGGCTGCCGCCATGTTGAGGTCCACCCGCAGGCCGTCCCATAGTGTTGCCCTATGCAACTCTTGTACAATTGGCAAATATTTTCTAAAAGACCCGCTATTTTTTCTTCAATTTTTTTTGTTTCATAATCAATGTGTTTTCCCTCGTGGTCGGATGTTGGCCTGGGACCAGTAAAGCGAAGCATACATCGGATAACTTCATAATATTTAACGTTAGTATGATGATGTTTGGCGCGTTGTACACCGCGGCTCGGAAGCGTGCGAGGGTACTAAACGAATCCGTACCCTCAGTGTGACTTTGTGTCATGACTAGAACTTACTAAATGATGTTACGTGAACTAACGTGTGTGAATTTCTATTAAACGAGACACTGGCTATCTGAGCCCAACAGAAGCCTCACCCTGCCGTACAGCGGCGGCAGTCCCGTCTCGTCCACACAGACCTTTCCCGATCACTTCGTAATTTCTGTCAACTAATCCCTTCTTATCCCGATACTACTTGGTTGTAGGCCTCGAGAAACTGTAAGCCTTGAACTTATCTGCGTGTAAGAGTCGTTTCCAGAACCAAATACACGTAAATAGACAAAATTATTGGACTTCGCTGGCAAATTTTTGCCGAATGGACCTCGGTACCTCAACATGGCGGCGCATGGAGGGCAGGGGTGATAACGTCACGTGACGTCACGTGAATACGCCCTATAGCCCTTGGAAGCGCGGTGTGAAAGGGCTGTGGAAGAGGTGTATGACAGTGTCGTTGTGGCCCTTCGTACAATACGTAATTGAATTTGATTAATCGAATTTGAAAACATTGCTTCATTTGCCAGAAACTGTGTAGTTTAGGCCCCTGGAATCTAAAGATACCTGCAGTATTTGACATTGAAACACCTCGAATCGGAGAACATTAACTCTCAGTCATGTTGTGAGTCGGGAGAATCGACCCTCTTCAAGCAGGTCACCTGTCCAACGCGGCCACTTTTCTCCGGTCCCCTGGGTGACCGGCTTGAGCAGGTTTGACTGTAGTTTTCTTTGTTCATTCTCGATAATATACAGCTTGTTTGGGCTAAAGTGTAGTTCGCGGCCCCAATGCTAGCATTTTGCGAGCGAGGAACGCGCCGTTATTAGTCGATAGCCTATTTCACGTTCAGCAACGTAAATGCGTTTTTACTACATCGCATTTCGTCAGTACGTCAGGAACCTACAAAATACCGGCCGTCTTCTCTAGATGTATGCACACATGGGTGCGGCTCCCCACAGCGCGCTGAGATAGTTCTTTTGTTGGAGTAATGGAGGGGAATAATTCTATAACGTCTTATCTTGGCGACCCCCGACAAGCTTCGGACACGGCAAACTGTACTCTCTCGCGACCAACTCCCCTGGTGTGTTACCTGTCTATTTGGCCAATTTCTACTCTTTCCAGCCGCTTCCCGAAGCCTGGTAGAGGCTACACATCTGGAGGTAGTTAGAGGGCAGTGACCATCTGGCGGACAAACAAACCGACTCAAGTTACATAAAGCACCATGATTGGCAAATCAAACATCGTAAGCTATTTAAATCCGTTGATTAGACGCTGATTGCAACTACATACATCTGTATATGTTCATTATCCCATAAGGAATATACCTGTCAAAAATCAATAAAATTCATTCAAAACGAACAAAGATACAAGCTTAAAAATTTAAAAACAAAATATTTGCGAAGAGGATGTAGGACTCGGGAGCTATAATAGGTTTGGTAACCAGGCTAAATATTCGGGCTCATGAGCCAAAAATGTACATTTTTTGTCTGAAAATAGAAAAAAAGCCCCATTTCACACAATTCTAAAGTGATGTATGTCAAAAGCGTGAATGACTTTCTGTGGGCATGTGTCCAAGGTATCCCCATACCAAATTTCGGGTCATTCGGATTTAATACCAGGGCTCCAGAACCCAAAATGTACATTTATTGACTGAAAATGACCAAAAAACCTAAATAAAACATTTTTGTTAACAAGTCTTAACAACTGCTAGAGAACATTCTATTTAATCTAGGCCTTTAAGATTTCTTCTCTCTTTTTAAAGCAACTGGAGATAAATTCACATAGCTTTTCTATTGTGTGGTAGTTACTGGTAGACATGAAATGGCTGAATACCTCTTTCCTTGTTCTCCCTTTATACAGTTTGTCTAAGTGGATTGTTCTAAATAGTATGTCACGTTCGGTATTATACGATTTACATTCAAGTACAAAATGTATTTCATCTTCTACGCTATCAGAGTTGCAAACCTTACAGAGTCTATCTTCTACAGGAGTCCGGTTATGTTTGCCAGTTTCTATGTGTAAGTTATGGAAACCGGTGTCACAGCGATCTCGCCCCCCCCCCGCGATTTCGCCCTGCCCGGGGCGAAATAGCTAGCGATTTTGTCCCCAGAGGGGCGAGATCGCTAGATATTAAACCCCCCTGGGGGGCGGAGGCAAGATCGCTAACGGCTTAATGTTAGTTTTGGCAGATGACTCTGAGCATGAGGCAAAATGATGGCCTATGATGCCAATTGTCAGTTGATTGTCTACTTTAAAGGTGCTCAACATAGAGTTGTTGTTAGATGATCGTTTACTTCCCTGCATGCTCAACATAGAGTTGTTGTTAGTTGATTGTTTACTTCCATGCATGCTCAACATAGAGTTGTTGTTAGTTGATTGTTTACTTTCATGCATGATCGACATCGATATGCTCTGAATAAATTTGTTGGAACTATTCAGACTTCTCTTGATAAAACAGATCTTTTAATGAGTTTAGAATTAGATTGAAAATTGTACGAGTCTCCCCGACCAATACTTAATAGTACTAGGCACTAGGTAACACATTTCAGGTAATTAACACTACAGGAAGTAGACCTTACAGGTAATACACAGGTACATCACATTGGCAGCCAATACACCTTACAGGTACCTTATATTACAAGCTATACCTAGTATAGATTACAGATATAACACAGTGCCCTATATTACTAAGACCCGGGTAAAACACCTTACAGGTAATACGCGGGTGTCTTATATTAGTAAAACCGTAGCAGTCAACATTGCAGATAAATTACTAAGACCCACTTAAAGGTAATGCACAGGTATCTTACTAAGATAGACTTTTAGGCAATACACTTTACAGGTAACGTAATAACGGACTATATAAAATAACATTGACAAAGGTAATTATGTAACAAAGTCGTGCTTTTTTAACATCAAAATTCGATGTAAATAACTTTTGGGTAATGCTCAAACCTTTGTTTGGGAGAGCGCAAAATCTCTAGAAAAGGTCTACGTAGGGGGTGAAATACATCGCGGGTTTGTCCCTAGCTGGGGCGGATCAAATCTCTAGAGATTTCGCTCTGAAGCGGAGGCGGTTCGATGTGTGGAAATCAAAATCAATTAAGCGTATTTATCCTGGGGGGGGGGGACCAAATTCCCAGCGATCTCGCCCCTCGGGAGACCAAATCGCTAGCGATCTCGCCCCCGGGGGGCGAAATCCCTGTTTTTTTGGTGGGGGGCGAAATTTCCAGAGTGGGGGCAAGATCACTAGAGATTTAGCCCCCGGGCGGGGCGAAATCGCGGGGGGGCGAGATCGCTGTGACACCGGCAATATATTTCATCCATACCTATGGTATGGCTGAAATATAACAATTTATATCATACCCGGGCGGCGATACAGTGTTCCCGACCCGGTCGTACTTTACTGTACGACCGGGTTTACGACCGGGCTTCCATAGAACGATTCGAACGCGTTTCGCCCCAACCGTGTGCGCCGCTTTCGAAAAATCGAATACAGGATTCGGACTTTGGAACTGATGTTGTTGCAGTTTTTTTTTGGTTTGGGACACCAAATTTTCGCTCATTTCGCATTGAAAGACGTGTTTTCTAGGGTGGGTATGATATAAATATAGAATAACTTCGGCCGTCGGGCGATCCGACTCGCGGTCGGGCCGAAACCTCGGGCAATACGGAATACACCGTGTTGTATTTTATATTTATATCATATCCAGGCGGCGATAACGTTCGATACAGTGTTTCCGACCGGTCGGTACTTTACGGTACGACCGGGCTTCCATAGAACGATTCGAACGCGTTTCACCCTAACCGCGTGCGCCGCTGTCGAAAATTCGAATACGGATTCGGACTTTGGAATTGATGTTGTTGCATTTTTTTTTGTTTAGGGACACCAAACGTTCGCTCATTTGGCATTGAAAGGCGTGTTTTCTTGGGTGGATATGACATAAATGAAATACAACACAGTGTATTCCGCATCGCCCTCGATCCCGGCCCTACCGCGAGTCGGATCGCCCTCCCATACCTATGGTATGGCTGAAATATAAATATCTACACCTGACGGAAGCATGTGCTCCACGAACTCTAGTTGTTGATTGGATGAAAATGTAAAGCAGAATTTTGATAATCTCATTAATAATTACATGTATGTACTGAATGCAGCATCTTCTATGAAGCTTTGACGGGAAGATCAGAGTTTCCAGAGAAGTGGAAGCTCTGTTTTGAGATGTGCCACCAAAGACTACGCTGGGCTCTCAGTTCTCTGTATGTAAGAGATCACTTTGCTGATGACAGTAAAGATAAGGTAAGTAATATGTAATCTATGTTTTATCCCCATTGCAGTAGTGTTTAAAACTTTACTTACAGTCTTTCTTTTACCAGTTTTGACTAAATACCGTGAGCGTTGGTCTTGTGAGTTGTGAATATGGACAGTGCGATTTGCTGCAACTAACAGACTATTATTTAAATACCAGACCCTAATATTATATCCAAACCAGAAAGAAAACGTTGTACAGTATTTCTGCATGATTACCAATGACTACCAAAACCTGCCATCCCTATTGTAAACTTTGTCTCTCGGCTTGTCTGCTAATCAATGATTGAGTCCAACATCTTCTCAATGATCATCTCTGTTAAAAGCGATAACAACTGGCCCTCTTTATATAAGTTGTTGAATCCTGGCATAACACTGTCACTGTAACTGATGGGGTCGTGTGGCGCAGCGGTAGTGCGTTCGGCTCAGGGCCAAGAGGCCCCGAGTTCGATCCCCACCCATGTCACCTATCTTGTGCCATTGGGAAAGGCATTTTACATGACTTTCCTCACTTCACTCAGGTGTAAATGAGTACCTCACCAGGACTCCAGGAAGAATAGTATGAATTGACACACTAATGGAGATCCTTACAAAAACCAAACCAAACCAAACTACTGTTACTTGAAACAAATCAATATTTCTTCAAAGTCTGTTCATGAGGCCGAGATACTGTACATCAGGGCAAATTCATGTGCACCAAAACAGGTCTGCCTGACTGTGGGAGAACGTGTGACAGCAATTGAGCCCTCTTGTTCCCATATTGCTCAAAGTCCAGTAGTGGGTGTAATTCCTACTACCGGACAGTGAGCAGTATATATTTTATATCATTATAACGTTATAAAGTTACGTGTGCACCATTTTATGCAAGCTGACGACGGTGATTGTAATTTTACATAGTTAACATTTCTCATTAAAATGATTTAGATTAAAAGACAACAGATTTTTCTATAAATCGTATAATTTTGGATCATACAACATTGCCTGTCAGTGAGCAAACTGAAATCTCGCAACTCAAAGTATTGATCGTTACTGTATGCTGAAGGCAGAGGAGATAGCCGTCAGAATAAAGAAAGTCACATCAGATGGCATTTCCCAACTTGGCTGGATGGATACGGACACTCAAGATAGGGCAAGAAACAAGGTAAGCCCTCAGCAAACCTATAGCATTCTCATTACTTATATGAAAATGTAGGTATTGTTTTTGGTCTGTGTGTGTGTGTGTGTGTGTGTGTGTGTGTGTGTGTGTGTGTGTGTGTGTGTGTGTGTGTCCGCATACTTGTGGTCAGCATAACTTAAGATGGCCTTTATGGATTGTGATGATATTTGGTATGTGGATTGGTCTTAGAGCTCCGGTGGACAGGGCATGTTATTCATATGGATGACTCTAGAATCCCCAAAACAGCCCCTGTATGCCAGGGGAGAAGAAAGATGGGTAGACCGCAGAAACGTTAGGACAATATCAAAACGAACATGTAAAAATGTATGCTGACATACCCCCAAAACAGATCGAGAAACAGGCACAAGACCGTAGTGGCTGGCGCACGCTAATCAAGCTTGCACATGAAAACTTTGAAAGGACACGCCGTCATAACATAAGTAGAGGCTACACACTGACGTAATAAAGCAGCAGCAACATTAGCAGTGACCAGGGAGCAGAGTCAGTTCCAGTTCAGCTGTGAGTACTGCAGACGCCCCCTGCAGATCCAGAATTGGACTCCTAAGCCAAATGCAGATGAGAAGAAGGATTCACGTAGAAGACTTCATCGACAACGATGGACAACCAAGTAAGGTGTTAGGAAGACAAAGGTCAAAGTCAAATTTGGGCCTCCTGGTGGCTGACCTTGGTTCTGCAGAAGAACTTTCGGTTTTTGCATCTTTTGTCCTGGACAGGCTATAGTTTAGATTTTTTGGTGGCTGATAGCTTTTTATGTCAGGAAGAAGTGACGTGGGTTTAGTCCCCCTAGCAGCTTGTTCTGGAACTACAGGGGAGTTTCCGGCGAAATCGTTTAAAGCTGATAAATCAAGAAAGGAACGACCATCTTCATGATTTTTGGCATGTAGGTGGCGCTCTTTAGGGGCAGCCGCGGATTTTGTACCCTCGCCCAATATCTGACTTTTAGTGTTCTTAACTGCGGTTTTTCCCGGGGAAAGTGCAATATACATGTTACTGTGATTGTTGTAAGTGACCGTGGTTTGTAGACTATTAGCTAGGAGACCTTAAAGAACTATTCTGAAGCGAAATCGACTATCATCGAAGCCGACTGAGTGCAGAGCAGAACTAATGGCGTCGTCCAACATCCTCCGGTATTCCACGGATTTCCTCCGGAACCTGAGACGTGTGGTCCCCAGGATTGACCCCCAGGCTAAGGAAAGATTGCTTACGAATGGGATCCTCAAGATGCGATGCAGACCACGGGGGACAAAGGCGGGGAGACATATTCCACGTAAGATTTCCACAATTTTGGGCCATCGTTTTCCACGTCAGCAATTTGATACGGGCTTCACATGCAAATCAAGGCACCATCGCTATCTTGTTAATGTCAATGCAATCAGAAAGGATGACCCACCATTGGACGCGGCACCATTGGTAAGTGGCGGTAATCACATCAAGCCCTTCCCTGATTTACCTGAACGCAAGGTTGGTCTCCCTGGTTTTCTACTATCTAATGTCCGCTCCCTCCGCTATAAGTCAGATGAACTGTATGCTGTGTGTCATGCCAACAATGCTAGTATCGTCGCTGTCAGTGAGACCTGGCTAAATGAAGACATCCCTGACTCGACTGTGTCGCTCCCAGGGTATACTGTGCACAGACATGACCGTGAAAGCGGAGGCGGTGGCGGCGTTGCCCTGTACACCTGTTCTGATCTGCACGTTAAACGGCTTCTAGAACTAGAGCAACCTGGCTTTGAAGCCCTGTGGCTATGGATAAGACCAGCCCGACTACCGCGCGGCCTGAACTGCCTTGTCGTTGCCGCACTGTATAATCCACCCAGGTCATCAGCTACCTCCAGGAGTGACAGCGAACTTACGGAATACCTCGGGCAATGTCTGGAGCATATTGAATGCAACTATTCACAACCGGGAATCATCATCCTTGGGGATACTAACAAGTTCAAGTATCGACCATTGTGTACAAGATATGGACTAAAGCAAGTCGTTACTCTGGCAACCAGGGGAAACAGTCAACTTGATTCAATCATCACAAACATACACGGTATGTACCCGCCACCTGTCCACCTTCCACCGATCGGATCCTCTGATCACCAGTCTGTCCTGTGGACGTCAGGAACGTGGCCAACCAAACCACTTCGCTACATCACCCGCAGACGCTGCACACCCGACGCAATGCGACAATTGGGGTTACTGATGAATACCACAGATTTTTCGCCTGTGTTCGATGCACCTGATCCTGACAGCAAGGCTGTTATGCTAACATCAATCATAACAGATATGCTGGACAAAACCGTTCCCAATAGGAAAGTCAAAGTTACGAACAACGACAAACCATGGATGACTGTTAGAATAAAGGAACTTATCATGGCCAGACAGAAGGCATTCCGCTCGGGCAACACCACAGCGTATGCAAAACTACGTTCCTCTGTTGCGAAGCATGTTAGAAATGCCAAGCGCCGGTACTACGAGCACGAAGTTGAACAGTTAAAGCAATCCAACCCAGGTCAGTGGTTTAAATCAGTCAAAGCGCTCATGGGGATGGAGGGGGTGAAGGAGGAAGCTTGTACTACTGACCATATCACTCTGCAGCGGGAATGTGACACGCTAGCTGGTCACTTTGCCTCAGTGTGGAATCAGGTGAACCGCGAGGTACCTACAGAAGATTGTGTTGTGCATAAGCTGCCACAAAACTCTCTTCCAACTTTTAGTATCGGCCAAATCAAGCTGAAACTACGCCAGTTGAACAGGAGAAAAGCTGCTGGACCGGATGAGATTCCTTCATGGGTCTTGAAGCTGTTCCACGAGGAACTTTCTCCTGTTATCTGTGAACTGTTCAATTCCTGTGTGAAACACTGTATCTTTCCAAAGTTATGGAAGGAAGCACTTGTCAGGGCTGTTCCAAAGAAATCCAGACCCCGTTCCTGACGATTATCGCCAAATATCCCTGGTAAGCTGCGTAGGCAAAGTATTCGAAGGCCTTCTGCGGGACTTTCTACTGCAGGACACGAAGAAGAGTTTGGCCCCGTCCCAACACGGTTTCTTGGCGAAACGCTCCACCGTCACAGCTCTGTCTTACATAGTACAATCCTGGCATGAAGCACTGAACTCCACACCCAAGATGGATGTACACGCCGTTTTCGTGGACTTTTCCCGAGCGTTCGATACCATTAATCACGGTCGACTTCTGCTAACCCTTGCTAACTTCAGCATTAGACGGTCTCTGTGGTTGTTAATCAGCAGTTACCTGGAGGGCAGGTCGCAGAGAGTGAAGTGGGGCTCCTGTGTATCTAAGCCACACTCTGTCCTGGCGGGTGTTCCCCAAGGTGGGTTGCTGTCACCATTGTTGTTTGTCATCTGTATTGATTCATTGGATTCGTGTTTGCCTCGGTCTGTTGTGCCGGTGAAATACGCCGACGACCTAACAAATACAGAACTCCTCATGGGGTCACTACCCGGACAGTCTCAAAGAGCTCTGGACTCTGTTGTAGAATGGGGTGAGGACTTCTCCTTCAAGGCGAACTCGAAAAAAACAAAAGACATGGTCATCAGTGCAAGGAACAAGGAAAATGTTCCAAATCCTCCCCACCTAACTGTTTGTCTCATCTGACCTGACCTGGGACGCCCACATCCAGTACTTGCTGACAAGAACTCGCCCGAGGATTCACTACCTGACTGTTGCCAAGAAGGCTGGATTTTCAGTAGACATTCTTACACAGATCTACTTTGTGTTTATACGCCCAGTATTAGAGTATGCTAGCCCGGTATGGGGTGGCCTACCCAAACGCCTCTCCAACCTGCTTGAAGGTGTGCAAAAGAGATGTTGTAAGATTATCGGTATCCCAGTTGTATCTCTGCCTTCCTTGTCTACAAGGCGAGATCAGGCTACACTGCGCACAATGCAGAACATCCTGAAGGATGTTGACAGTCCTTTGTATGATTTTGTAACCACTCCGACTCAATGTAATTACAACCTGCGCAGAGGCAAAGCAGTCACTATCTCAGCTTCCAGTAAAACGAAAAGACACGAACAGTCCTTTGTACCTCGAGCGCTGAAGTTATTGTCTAAAACATGATCTTTTATCATTCTAGTGGTTTTATAATGTTATTCATATTTGTTAAAACTGATTTTAAGTTAAAACTGATTTTAAAATGTTTTAGTTGATGTGCTATTGTTGTGGTAAGCGTTTATTGATGTATTTTTAGGATAATGAGGCAGACATATGTACATATTTCTATACTGTAAGGTTAAATTGAACTAGTTGTAACTGGGCGGCATGTTGTAAATACCTGACATATTTCATGCACTTTTTGTGTTATGCCAGTCAGTATGCAAATGAAATCTGAATCTAAGACAGAGATGTACACAATAAATTGCAAATTATGTAAATGAGGACTTAATTTGCATAATTATTGAAGAAATTGAAAAATTCCATTGTTGTGGTCTCGGACCGGAGTTTCCTTTACGATTTTTGTATCCGGCGGACACCCCCAGGCCGAAGGGCTACAATTCCTCCAAGAAAAGTAGGCCGGAAAATCTTATTCAGTGAACAGAGGTTTCCAGCCGGCTTCTGATAGATTTCTGGGTATCGTCTGTTGACTCTTCATTTCGGGTAGAAACTGTAGTGAAATGTAAATTTGGGACCCGAAAAATACCGTTTTTTTACACTTTTTTTCAATGGAGCTGCTGAGAAAAAACGAAAACGAATTTCCCCTGGGTAATGGCTGATATGCTGAACAACCTTACTACTTCATGTTTCTGAAAAATGTATAAAAAAAAGTATAGGTTGTTGCGATAATTTTTTCGCAATCTGCGATAGCGCTACTACATTGAAATTGCCTATAGAACGCAGCTATTTGGGTCATCAGGCGACAAAACCAAAAACGCTTCGCTGGCCGTCCAACTTTACCACGCCCGAAAATACCCACGGACTTTTCGGTAAATTCGAAAACTATTTGCTTATCTATAACGATCACCGAGAAATTAAAGGGAGCGAAACTTAGCGTGACAACCACGCAGATCCGGTGGTCTACTGCCGCACTTACTTAGACTCTGGTCAGATTTGAACTCCGACCCGGAACCTTGTACATGATATGACTTTGATGTATGTAATGTATGTAATCTATGGCAAGTGAAACATTAACAGATACTAATTATGCAAATTAAGACCTAATTTGCATAATAACTGCGAAAATACTATGATTCCTTAGTGGTAAATGATGGGTATTTCATACTTGTGACATGTGTAAGTTAGTTTAAGGTTAACATCCCTATGCATATATTATGTTAATGTGAGGTCATTTGCATCCTTGGTAGTCCTTCGTAGTCGAAGATGACTGTTTGCGTCCTCATTCACGGGGGATGTGACCTCATGTGGCTTCTGAGTCCGAAGCTTTTGCTTTTGGTCATTTGCATGATTAATAATGAAATGTTGAAATGAATCCTGGCCAAAGGATAGGACTTTCGTGTATGAAATATATGTTATTCGAGTTGAGAAAACCATAGATAAAATAGATTATGCTTCATGTAATCATGATATTTCCATGATCAATGAGACCAAAAACAAAACAAAACGAGAGTTCAACGACCTCATACCTTCGCCAAATTATGCCTACCTTGCGACTGGCAAATTATGTTTCTCATTGATTATGCAAATAAGATCCTCATTTGCCTGAATTATATCATGAAATATATCATATTCTCTACTTAATGACAGTATTATCTTAAAGCATTTCATAAATTATGCAAACGAGGTCCTGATTTGAATTTTGAAGTTTGAACAGTCCTATCATGGTACACTGGATTTATAGAATTTCCTCATTAATTATGCAAATAAGACCCTTAGGCCACACTGACATAATTTTATGGATGGCATCCTCTGAAGACCCCCAAACTAGTGCGCGCGGGCGAATAAAAAAAATTCCAGCCAAAAATGCTGCTAAACCACAGGAAAAGCTGGTATTGTGAATTTACGGTAGTACATAGCGACGTCTAAGACAAGCCGGCACATGCTGACCTCTTGCGGCATTTTTGAGTCGGTACTCTACTGAGTTCTGGAGTTCCGTGGAATCTCGGTAGCCTGGGTGCCAGCCTCCGTAGTTACCGCCGGCTCCCCGGTTGCTAGCTACCATGGACTACGGAGGATAGCACCCAGGCCAGAGCCTCGGAGGAGGTGATTTTTTTGTAAGAACAGGTGAAAATCAATGCGCGCGCGGATGTCATCCATAAAATCAAATCAGTGTGGCCTTATTTGCATAATGTCATCTAATTATGTCAAGCATCACTTAAGCTACCTTCATACCAAAATCACGACGATTCCTCAACCGGTTCTTGAGCTATCCTCCTTGAAACATTTTTTTTAACAAATGCCCAAACTCACGCCACTTCTTCCTGTGCACAAGAGCTATCTACCGTGTAAAATCCGTAACCGTAGTATGTCCAGATCATGAGATATCAAAACCAGAATTTCTGCTGCAGTTCGAGGTCTCGTCAAGACCTACCCACCTTAGTACCAAATATCAAGACAATCCATCCAAGCCTTCTCCACACACACACACACACGCGCGCGCGCGCACACACACACACACACACACAAGAACGCCACCGAAAACATAACCTACTTAGCGAAGGTAAAAATTACAAAGGCTCTAAATGTTTCATGTAACAGTTAGGTATGAGTACTCCGAATTCTTGTTACTGATTGCACTGTACACTGTGTGTTTACAGTACAATACTGACGGTCATATTACAGGCATTGATTGCAGCAGTACTGCACCGATGACTTAAACTGTTACTAACAGTAACATGACTGGTCAGTACTGCAATGTCTCTACTACTAATTACCTTTGCCAACAAGGTTATGTTTTCAGCACCATTCGTATGTGTATGTATGTATGTAACGGTAATGTATGTATGTATGTATGTATGTATGTATGTATGTATGTATGTGGGTGTCTGTGTGGGCGTCTGTGTGGGTGTCTGTGTCTGCGCACAGCATAACTCGAGAAGTTGTGGAATGATCCTTATGGTATTTGGTATGTGGATAGGTGTTGGCAAAATGAAGTTTGATCATGGACCTCTTAGCAACTTCCTGTGATACTGCAGCAAAACTTCCAGTTTTTATCAAAACTTCCGGTTTTTATATATCGCATTCAGAAAATGCTATAGACAAGATCTTATCAAGGTAGATAGCTATTGGGCTTGTGGCGTGGCATAGGTTTGGGCCTCTGGCAGCTTTTTACTGGTAGGTTCTCTTGGAGAACACCCAGCTGCTTTCGTGCCACTGGGAGTTTTCAGCCCAATCTGCTAGTGGTCACTGCTATGCCATGGAACGTGTTCAATGAGTTTAGCCGTGTCATGACTGACACGAGATCAGCTTCATGTACGATAGATTTTGAGGAGTTTGATTTGGATGAATCAGACAAAGAACGTTCGAGTCATTTTACACGTCACAGGTCCAGGTCCTCTCGTACGAGATCTGAGGACAGAGAACAGCCAGTTATTGACTTGCCTGCTTCCTCTATCTGAATCAGATCTGTTTTCCGAGTAAGAGAATCCTTCAGAAGAGGTTACGGAGATATCAGAACACACCGAAACAGGAAACACAGAGCAGCCTTTGCAGAAAAGTATTTCTTTCTTGGCCTCACTGAACCCCGGGAATGTTGGTTTCCCCTGGGGTTCTGGGTTGGTTTAAGGAAGAAAGGTTTCAAAACTGGCCATGGGATGAGAATAGGTTTACCCTCGCCGAGAAACCGTCGTTCTACTTCCTTCTCGCAGCTTTGAAGTCGCCATTTTATTTCGGAGGGTAGCGATGTATTATTGAAATTTATCATACATGTACCTATCTGGTCAGATAACTTATTGACAGTTATACTACATAGCTACCCGGAGAAATACAAGGCCCACCCTTCTGTGAAGTAGTTTTGACCGACGGTTTGTCGCGGGGAAATGGATGGTACGATGATGGGAAGGTCAGTGCTCAGATGTTGTTTTTTTCATTGTGAAGAACTGCCACCTTTTTTCAAACCACCGTGACTAACAATGCACCATATTTTGTTGCCAAATTGCTACTACATTAATTTCTTTATCAATTTCAGTGTATTATACATCATTTGAATCCATGTATTATTTCCGTTCCTGTGCCAACTCATTGTGATCATAAATTCATGAAACTAGCACCAGGACTACAAACGTGAGTGGGCCGCCCAAAAAAGTGCCGAGATTACGCTACTGAAGACTTCATCATCCATCTCTTACCAGGAAGGGGGGGGGGGCTTAGGGTTGATTTTTCCAGTATTTGGGACATGGCTTTGCAGCGCTTTAGGGACTTTATATTTCTATTTTATATCATACCCGGGCGGCGATAACGTTCGATAACGGTGTTCACGACCGGCGATCCGACTCGCGGTCGGGCCGATACCTCGGGCGATACGGAATACACCGTGGTGAATTCTATATGTATTGTAAGTTTTCTTCTTATTTCACTGTTTATAGAACGCATTTAAGAACATCTTGTTGCTATTACTTGTTTATTTAGAACATCAATAGAAGGGCACGTTGTTGTTCCGTATTCTATAAGAAAACTATTCTATAAGTAAACAGTTTCTATTTATTTCGCTGATGAAAGACACCGGATGTTGTCTGAAACGTCTGAAGTTCTCAAGAATGTATGGATTGAATTAAAACAGTCTTTTTATTAGTTCCGTTTCTTTCTATTTCGTTCAATTTCTTTCCGTTTCCTTCCAGTTCGTTCCGTTTCGTTTCATCTCGTTCCATTTCGTCCATTTTGTTTCATTTCACACTTTCCGTACATCGGACACGAGCAGGGCCTGGCACTGGGAAATTTCGGCGCCTTTTTCTGCGACCCACTCACGTTAGTAGGCCTAGTGCTCATTCCATGAGTTTACAATCACCATGAGTTGGGTATCATAGGAAAGGAAATTACACAGGATTTTTAATGACATGTAATTGATAAAGATACATTGAAATTGATAGAGAAACGTGATCGAACAAAGTTGAATATTCCAACCTTTTTGTGCCAAGTTTATTACGTTAATACTTAATTGGTAAATGACAAGAATTTTATACTTGCGGCATTTGGACTTTAAGTAATGGTGAACAACATTAAACATTAATCATTCAAGTTAAGACTCATTTGCATAATGCTAACAATTCTTTGTAAAGATAAGGCTCTCAAACTTGGGACAAGTTGTTCTTTTTTGGGTAGAGAAATCATGAAAACAACATCAATTAATATAATCTATGCAATATAAGGACCTTACTTGCATAATCAATGAGAAACCTATTAGTATACAATATGTCAGTCATAAAGGTTAACATAAGTTGGTGTAGGTATGAGGTCGTGGAACTCTTGTTGTGTGTACTGTGATCAGAGTCTCCCACAGGAATCTGATTACAGACATGTAACGACTACTAACATAATTCTGCCAAGTCACATACATGTACTAGTATAACTCTGCCACCCTGGAAAATGCATCCCCAATGCAACATCATCCAGGTTAATGCACTCCAGCATATTGTTATCTTAACCGTGCAGACCTCTCAAACACACTCAGTATGTTTTTCAAAGTGGCAGATCAAACCTGCCCAGGCGGCCACCTCTTCACCCCGGCCACCTGGCCATCGCGGTCCCGAAAATTTTTCCCATTGAAGCAAGCATTAAGCGACCTGCCCAGGGCGGCCACCTGGCCAACGACACCAATTGGGTCCGCCCATGGCCCGATCCCTTCTCATGGCGGCCGGTCGACGCGGTCATAATTATATTTCAGCCATACCATAGGTATGGATGAAATGTATTGTATTCCCTCATGTTTCTTCTTCTTCTTCTTCTCCTCCTTCTTCTCCTCCTGTCATTTCTTTAAATGGATTCAACTCTGTCATTTTTCAGCCAAATGACCTGAAATTTGGCATGATGGTAGAGTGACTAAATACCCCTAGACGTTTTTTTCATTTTTTTGATACAGGCTTTGAAAAATGTTTTATTTGGTTTTTTTGGTCATTTTCAGGCAATAAATGTACATTTTGGGATCTGGAGCCCTGGTACTACATCCGAATGACGCGAAATTCAGTATGTGGATACCTTGGACACATGCCCACAGAAAGACATTCACGCTTTTGACATACAACACTTTAAAATTGTGTAAAAGAGGGCTTTTTCGCTATTTTTGGGCAAAAAAATGTACATTTTTGGCTCCTGTGCCCTAATATTAAAACCAAATGACTTGGAATTTGGCATAGGGAATCCTTGGACACATGCCCACAGAACTTCATTCAGGCTTTTGACATACACCACTTTGAAATTATGTAAAATTGGGCTTTTTGGCTATTTTTGGACAAAAAATGTACATTTTTGGCTCCTGTGTCCGAATAATAAAACCAAATGATCTGAAATTTGGTATGAAGGTGCCTTGGGCACATGCCCACAGACCATAAATCACACTTTTATCATATGCTACTTTGAAAGTATAAAAATGGGACTTTTTTTGCTATTTCCAGACAAAAAATGTACATTTTTGGCTCCTGTGTCCTGATAGTAAAACCAAATGACCAGAAATTTGGTATACGGATACCTTGGACATATGCCCACAGAACGTCATTCACACTTTTGACATACACCACTTGAAAATTGTATAGAATAGGGCGTTTTTGCTATTTTCAGCCAAAAAAAGTACATTTTTGGCTCCTGTGCCCTGATATCAAAACCAAATAACCTGGGATTTGCTATGGTGGTACCTTGGACACATGCCCACAGAACATTGTTCAAAAGTTTAGCATACATCATTTTAAAATTATGTAAAATGGCACTTTTTTGCTATTTTCAGACAAAAAATGTAAATTTTTGGCTCCTATATGACCTGATATTAAAACCAAATAACCTGATATTTAGTACGGGATCCTTGGACACATGCAAACAGAATGCTATTCACCTTGCTGGTATACACAGCTTTCAAATTGCGTAAAATGGGATTTTAAAATGGGAAGGAAATGGCTGAAATATGCTGTATTTGCTCCGGAGCAAATGTCGGCCTTTCTAGTTCTTTAAATTTTTCAATCAGTGGCGACATCGATTCTCAAACCGACCAGTTTGTCTTGGGTTTGTACTGCCGGGCGATGTTTTCGTCTAAGGACAAATTTGGCCGCCGCTGGGTCATTTTGGGTCAATGGAGCAGTCTACTACGTGATATGGGTGGGAATTTCTGTTTTATGATGATTACAGTTTGTATCATCCATGGTGTCGATGTACTGCACTCCACACCGTAGATAGAAATCGATTAAACCGTGAATACAATCACAAGGGGCTTACAGACGGTATCTCGTCGGTAGCCTGTCAAAGCGCTCGAAAATGTTGATACCGCCGTGCGTACTCAGAACATTACAGTACAGTACGTAATTGAACTTGATGAATCTCGAATTTAAAACCATTGCTTCATTTGCCAGAAACTGTGAAGTTTAGGCCCTGGGAATCTAAAGATACCTGCAGTATTTGACATTGAAACACCTCGAATCGGAGAGCATTAACTCTCAGTCATATTGTGATTTGGGAGAATGGACCCTCTTCAAGGAGGCCACCTGTCCAACGCGGCCGTTTTTCTTCGGTCCCCTGGGTGGCCGGCTTGAGCAGGTTTGACTGTATGTAAACTGACAGATAAATGGGAATGGAGGTTTCATGTAAACGCCATCATCTAAATTTGGAAATATCAACATAATGATATTCCATTCTGCACTTGTAGATCCAGTCACTTGTAGACCAGATTGGATATCCTGACTGGCTCGTGAATGAGGAAAAAATGGGTCTTTATTATTCCGGGGTAAGCATGAAATAACTAATTGAGTTAACTGCTAGTTAAAGTACCAGTAAATCAAAATGAAAGTGGTTTTCAACATTAGTGGACTAATGAAGAGTGCTGACCGGTAAATTTATAAACATATAGTAAATGTACATCTAAGTATACAACATAAAACATTGTTGTGGTAAGTCTGGACGTCCATGCAGGAACGATATTGTCACCAAAAAATCATCAAGTACATGTATCAATATCTCTGCTGTGTTAAATACATGTATTTCGTGTACTTCTTGAATAGAAAAGAGTGTTTATCATCATACAGACTAAGTATAACATTACAAAATGTAATTCATTTCCTGCATCAGCTGGAGGTTAATGCCACAGACCACTTTGGTAATGCAGTAAATACAGCAGCGTTTGAGAAGAACCTGTGGGACAGGCGACTGGCCAACCAGGTGTTGAGAACAGAGTAAGTTGGCTGTACATATATATTTCAATCAAGGCAAAGGAGGATTATGTTATTCTTTCTCATTTCTCCAATAACTACATTGCCATACACTTGTTGAAATTGGACATTTTCTACAGAATCTTGTTTTTCACCTATGGTTTACTGTGCAGCTAGTTTATCAATAACGTTATGTTTGTTTTGTATGTCCTTTTGTGTTTATATTTAGCGTGTATTCGTTTAATGTGTAACATTCTTACGGGTATTTCATACCTGAAATAAATACTAAATGAAAATACATGTAAAATACTGTTACAGGTACCTGTAATAGGGTGCACTACCTACTGTTTTATGATTCAATATATCTATGACTTAGTGACCACTTTTTTTCCTGTTTCCTTCTGAGATTCTTTCAAAGTGCCTAGACAGACACTTCCCAATGGGCCTATCCTGGGGAGGCACTGGGTCAGCACAGGCTCTGACCAACACTATATAATGTGTTTTTGGTTATGGTCATGGGGACTGCCCCTTATATTTTACAAATGGAAAGGATGTGACTCAAGATGACAAGTAAAGGAACAATGAATACTAACCTTTTCCAAGAAATACATTTGAAGCCGGATAGAAGATATGTATAAAGGGGAACAAAACCCATGAGACCAGATCAGTGAAGATCAGATCAGTCTTAGAGAGAGAATACAGTCTCATCTCCAATGTACCATGGCTCCTGCATCAGTTATTCCCGTGTTGCACGTACGTCTCCACCATTGATCGGCAGCTATCTGATGAACTTGTAAGGGACACCCATCGAGGTTATTAGCTACCAGCTACTACATTACACTACTGGCACTCTTACATGTACATAGTTGGACAATTAGTCTTAATTGAAAATTGTACATGTAACATTAATGAGATGCAGGCTGAAGAAAAGCACCCTGTGAGTCTGGTATTACCACTGGGCACTGAGAAATGTTTTGACCAAAAGTTGACAAGGTTCAATGTATATACATGTATTTGCTTCCATTCTTCTTTACATGTGTAGGTGGGACATCGATGTGTATGGGATCACAGCACACTACCTCTACCACTGGAATGAACTACGTAAGGAAATCATTTGCAGTAATTAGAAGGGCGTAGGAGGGCTGTTCAATAAAGATTTCCCCAGACCCACTTCCAGTTATTGTAGGAGGCTGAAGATGCGTGTGTCTCTCTTTATATCACATGCCTATTTTCATGTTTGGGTTCTTGAACACACACAATTTCTTTTTTTTTAAGTATACAGCTGCTAGGATGGAGTGATGTCAATCCAGAGCAGGTCCCGAATACATGACATTGTGTGCTCATAAAAGGTTTTCGTACGAGACTAATTTTCATTTAACTAGGAGTAGAGAAACAAAACTTCATATTTGGATTCTTTTAGTGTATAGGAAATTTTTGTATGTTCAGAATCCAACTCAAACCTCACTCCACCATAGCAGCTGTGAAAGAGATTCAACTTATAATTAAAAGTTCCAAGACATGAAAATAACCTTTTGACCTATGCGCATGTATCATAGTTATACAGTATGTAAATTCAGCCTCCTACAATAATTGGAAGTGTGTTAGGGAAAATTCTTATTGAAGAGCCCTCGTACATCGATATCCTACAATTATTGAACCAACTAATAGTATACATCAAGTAACAACAATGGCCTTGAAGTATTGGTGTAGAAGTAGAGGAACACATGGGAGCAATAGATGTAGTAAAGCAATAAATGGCTATACCCTATGAGTATGGAAACAGAGAATCAATGGTGCTGTTTTGGCAAAAAAAGGCCACAACAATTTAATTGCTAGGTTATCGAATTTTCCCACTTCATTTTTTTTATTTGCAGAAAAAACCCAATCAGGTGCTGAAGCAACTCCAAAATGCTCATATTTGGGCAGCAACAGTTGAAGAAAGTTCTTGTCTTCCTAGTTGTTACTGTTTTTTCCATATCTCTATGCATTTATTTGATTAAAAAGTTAAAAATTTATTGTTTTTTCAACATTGTGGCTCCTATGGTAGCATATTTTGGGCTACCACAGGAAGCCCATGTTTGTTTTTACCCCTACCACTTCAATGATTTCCTGAAATTCACTAAATTCCAAAAATGTAGAACCAGCAAATGAATATTTTTTTTTCATTTTACAAAACAAGGCTCACAAGAATCACTCACATGTTTTGGGTTACAGTAATGGGCTGTGAGAACAGGTATGTCGATGAAGATTAGACATCCAGGTGATGAGATACACAAGGAAATTGTTACTCAAGCAATTGCACAGATTTTGAAAACTGTCAGACGTTTCAAGTAGCATCCACTACTTATGGTCAGAAACTAACATTGCAGACCTAGCAATAACGGCTACTCCTCCGCCATTTTCCACCACCTACAACACAACCAGGGGCACTCTTTCAATCTCAAGACGTCCGGAACGAGGAGTTAGAGGGGCGATATATGAATGTACAACCCCACCCTCAACACGAAATGAGGTCTACGTGTAGAACTTCCCTGCACTTGGGGACCCTGCCCTGCCACCCCGAGAGACTTTATATACATATCAATTCCTAGTTTTGGGATAGATACCTGTTCAATTACAGATTCTTTTATTCACTGATGAAAAGTAGTGGATGCTACTTGAAACGTCTGACAGTTTTCAAAATCTGTCCCGTTGCTTGAGTAACACTTTCCTTGTGTGAGACCAGGTGTTTGTTTACCTTAGATTTGAAAAGTTTAAGGTTGTACCCAATGGTATAGTTCTAGGAAAGAAGCTTTCAGTGTAAAGCTTCCTCCTGAGAGATGGAGTATGGAAGAAGAAAGGGTGATTTGCTTCTGCAGAAGTTGAAAAACGTGTCCTTGCTGAGAAAGGAGTGTGGGCACAAGCGAGTGAAAGTTTCACGGAGCATTTGCCATGGAAATAGCGATAGAGTAACGCCAGACTTGCTACATTACGACTTTGTGAGAGGGGTTGTAAGGTGGCGAACAGGTCCCAACAAGATTTCGTAAGCGGTTTTGAACTCTGTCGAGACAGTTATTTTTATCTGGCAGAGGGAGTTAGATGCTTTCTGGTGCGGTATGAAGAACCCGCCATTTTCCCGGCTTCATTGGCAACATATTGGATGTAACAATTCCACTTGAGGTCAGGGGTGAATTTAAGACCCAAAAGGCTTTGGATCTTGTAGCTCAATAGAGTCCCACTCATATGGACCGGAGGAAGTTTCGGGCAGATCTCTTGTGATAGAAAGAAAAGAGCTTGAAATTATTCATTTTTGTCTGAAATTTGGTATGGGGGTAGCTTTTGCACAGTAGAGAAGGCCACTTGGAAGAGTCCATTTAGCACAGTCACTGTGGTATTTTGTAAGAGTCCATTGTTGCATGCGTGGGAGGTCAAATCTGGAAAATTCCATTTAGTGTTGGGTAGTGTACAGAAAGTGCGAAATGGAACGAAAAGGAACGAAATGGAACGAAATATGTATGTAGGAAATGTGTTAAACCATTCGGACGTTCGAACAGCGACATTAGTGTCCGTTCGACGTCGGAACAGCAACGTTAAGATTGATGATATATGGGTACGTATATAACAAAGTAAGTTTTAAGTTGAGGAGAAAAAGGGTGCGGACGTGTTTCTTTGTGGTCTCCGTCTGTCTTCCCCCGTTAGCTTTCTTAAAAGGCTCTCGCGTAGCGGTATGTCCACGGGGAGGAATTTTATCACCAGCCGCCTCCCTTACATGTAAACACATGAAATGAAATTAGATAGCGTTCAGATCCGGGCGGGGGACGCGGACCCGCCATTTTCTCCTTCTTCCCTCCGTCCGTTCCCAAGCTCAACTGTACAAATACCTCATGTTCGCACCTTCCTTCCACCAAACCGTAAAATACATGTCTAGCTTGTTCACACCTTCTCTTTGTTTCATTGTGAACAAGGAAGCAGAAATGTCTCCAGAGGGCCCGAGATGAAAGTCAATGTCCGTGTTTGAATTGAGTGCGAAATGTCACACTCGTGACGCAGCGCTGAGGTTCATTAGCCTTCGGCCGTCGGGCGATCCGACTCGCGGTCGGGCCGAGACCGAGGGCGATACGGAATACACCGTGTTGTATTTTATGTCATACCCACCCAAGAAAACACGCCTTTCAATGCCAAATGAGCGAAAATTTAAAATTTGGTGTCCCTAAAGCAAAAAAAATGCAACAACATCAGTTCCGAAGTTCGAATCCTCTTTCGAATTTTCGAAAGCGGGGCACGCGGTTAGGGCAAAACGCATTCGAATTGTTCTATGCCGTAAGCCCGGTCGTACCGTAAAGTACGACCGGGTCGGGAACACTGTATCGCCGCCCGGGCATGATATAAATAGAGCATACAACACGGTGTATTCCGTATTGCCCGAGGTGTCGGCCCTCCCGCGATCCGACTCGCGGGAGGGCCGAGACCGAGGGTGATGCGGAATACACCGTGTTTCCGTATTGCCCGAGGTGTCGGCCCTCCCGCGATCCGACTCGCAGGAGGGCCGAGACCGAGGGTGATGCGGAATACACCGTGTTGTATGCTATTTATATCATACCCACCCTAGAAAATACAATTTTATTGCAAAAAAAGAGACAAAAGTCCTGTGATTAATGCACGTAGCGGTAGCGGTAACGGATTTATTCAACAATTCGAACATTTCGCAAAAAGAACAGTGTTCGTACTTCGATTTTACAGTCATGCTGAAGAGCAGTTCGAACCAGCAAAGTTACAGGTACCGGAATCGTGGCGCCAGCAAAACTTATCTGAACTGTTGGCATCTAAGAAGACAGGCACTATAAAAAAAAATGCCTTACGTCGCTCTCCGTCTTCTTCGTAGTATTGTAGTTTTTTCTGCTGGTCTATGTAGCTGGAGCTGGCTGAATGATCAAAGTCCTGAAACACTATAGCCCTGTCGAATGCCGCCATTGTGAAAAAAACAACAAGGTGGTTCGAGAACCCGTGTTCGAATTTTTGTAGCGGCGCAAGCGAAGCGCGTTCGAATGTTCTATGGAAGCCCGTTTTATACACCCGGTCGTACGGGAGAATACAACACGGCCGGGAGCACTGTTTCGCCGCCCGGGTAACAAAGATATAAAACTAGATATGGACTGAAACTGCATGTAAATAACAGGAAAGTCGGAGTTTCATTCAACCCGTCAGTAGCGCGCCACGAGTTCTGACTAGGAAAGTTCCTGAAAACATGTAATCACTGGCAGCCGTCGGTAACAATGGCGGATCATTTGCGGGAGGAAGAATTTAGCCCCGCTCCTGCCTACACAGCAAAAACGCTGTTTAAAAATTACGCTTGCCTCATGCACTCTTGGTGAATTCTGAAAAAGTAATGTTACTTCTTTATTCTATTCCTTACTTCCACACTCAGTTCCGTTTCCTTGTCATGATTTCGTGCAGTTCGCAGCAGTTTATTAAGCGTAACATATCGTCCAACGTTGGTAAACAGTGGTGTATCTTTTGCACGCGGCGCCCCCATTTTCGGGAAGAAATTAGCCACACAAACACAGCAAAAATTTGTATCTAATAGTATCGAATGGGTTCAAGAAATAAAACATGTCATATTATTTATTTACCACTCACTTATGTATTTAAAACTTTACACAGTTCGGTTCCTTATATTTCGCTATCTGTTTTCCTTGTGTTTACATGTTAGGGAGACTGCTGGTGATGATTCCGAATACCCGTACGGGAGACTTAAAAGCTAAGAGGGGAGACAGATGGAGACCACAAAGAAACACGTCCGCACACTTCTTCTTCTCAACTCAAAACTCACTTTATTCTTAACGTACCCTAAGAATATCATCGATCTTAATGTTGCCGTTCTAAGATTATCATCGATCTTAACGTTGCCGTTCCGGCTTAACACATTTCCTACCTATATATTTTGTTCCATTTCGTTCCATTTCGTTCCATTTGGCACTTTCAGGAGTCCCAGTGTTGGGTGATGTTGGGATTAAGTCCATTTATTGGTAGAAGTAACTTTGGGATGGTCCATTTCTGCAAAAGGTTCATATAGAGCAGTCATTTTTTGCATGAACCCAGGAAGACGGAGTATAATTACTGTAGTTGCTCACAAATGCTGCCTTTCTAGTGTTGAATCTGAGTTTTATACAGTCTAAAATGAATTAACCAACAGGTCATTCTTTCTATAGTCTTCCCAGCTGGCCTTCTACAGTTCCCTGTGTTTGAATCTGCAATGCCAAGGTGTGTTCAAGTATGGAAACAGTGTGTGCAAGGTGTATACGTGTAAGAAAACTGTGTGGAAGGTATTTACATTTATGGAAACAGTGTGTGAAAGGTGTGTACATGCACATGTAAGGAAACTGTGTGCAAGGTGTTTACATTTATGGAAACGGTGCATGTGTGCAAGATGTTAACTTGTGTGGAAACAGTGTGTGCAATGTGACAGTACATAGAAACAGCATGTGCAAGATGTGTACATGTATGGAAACAGTGTGTGCAAGGTGTATAACGGGGGTCGCCCTAACATCGAACGCTTTTTTACGCGCTCGAACTCACGGCGCTCTATCGCTAGTTGTCGGAGAGTGGTCAGGTTTTGATGAATGAATTTTGAAACCTTTATGTAAAGTGTGTACTTGGATAAAAAATGCATTCATACTATTCATGAGCCCTTCACGCTCCGCGTTGTAAGCGGCAAACGCTGTAAGACATTTTCGTAAATTTACCTTCGTGAATGTGCTACGCTAGACAGTGTGCCCTAACTTCGAACGCTTTCGTAATTTTGCTCTGTTCAGGCGTTGATGATGAAATTAAGTAAACAAAAAAAAAACAAGAATTGAATTTTGTGATATTTAAGCTTTCTTTTGATAGTATAATTGCGATTATGTATACTTGTCACCTCACGTGAGGAGGGCTGTATTGAACGCAGTTCAGTCCGTGTTTGACCAAAAACCCGTCTTACGCAATCAACGCGGTCCCATAGGAATCATGGGCAATGCAGACGACAGTGGTGTTGACGTAGTGTTGACGTTGTTTTCTCAGGTTGGTTTTCTACTACACAAAAACCCGGAGACCCAAATTTTTACTGTTTCGTAAAGCTTTATTTGTTATGTATGTGGCAGCTATGTGACTGCTTGGTACAGGTCGTATATATCTGGCACGAGCCGCCGCTACGAAGGGACTCCTTTTTCAGCGCCATCATTATAATTGGTGAAAACGACTGAAATTTTGTTTTTCGACAGAACGATAAATGAATATATAGAACTATACTTTGCATGCAAATAACAGCTGTATGCATTGACTATGTTTACTTACCTTTTTATTTTGCAAAGTCAGTGGCAACAAACACGGCATACTTTTGCACAATAAGATCAGTAAAAAATCCGTCCGAAGTTAGGGCACGTGCGAAGTTAGGGCACCCCCCGTTACATGTATGAAAAACACTGAGTGCAAAGTATGTACATGTATGAAAACAGTGGGTACAACTACAACTTCTGGTATGTACAATGTAGTTGTACCCACTGTTTGGGGCACGCGCTGAGTGTCCCAAACCGTGCCCGGCAACCGGGACAAGGCACGGTTCGGGACACAACAGGCCCTCCCTTCGCAAGATGTAAGGAAACTGTGTGCAAGGTTTACATGTATGGAAGATGTTAACATGCGTGAAAACAGTGTGCGCAAGATGTTTAGAAGTATGGAAACAGTGTGTGCAAGGCATGTACATGTATGGAAACTGTGTGCAAGATGATTAACACAAGTTCACCTTTATTCGTCACCTACTTATGTTCAGTCTGTGTATGCTTCAGTCCGTGTTTCTTCACAATCACACTCATACCGCAAGTTTATCAGTGTCTCATATTAATTTAAAAGCATCTACTGTATTTGATATGTAGTTATCTGCAAATCTACTGCAAGTACAATGTATCAGTGTTATTCATCACTTGTTTAGTACTCCCACCATGTGATAAATTGAAATAAATGAGACTGACTCAACTTTTTGTCATTGCCAGGTGGATGGTGTATGGAGCTATGGGCAGTATCTTGGGAAGTGAGATCATCAACTCTGTGGATGAGTTTGGTAAGTGCGGTGGTACAGGTAGAATATGACAACTAAAGAGGCTTTGCTAGTAAGTACAGCATATTTCACTCCATCTCCTTCCCAGTGCAAAAATCATCATGGACTCATCCGTATCAACCTTTTGCAGAAATGGATCCCCAAAGTTACTTCTATCCACAAATGGACTATCCCAACATCACCCCACTCCAAAATGACATCTTCTCGAATGCTTGCATGAATGGACTCTTCCATAAACTGTTGACCCCCATGTGAAATAGATTATTTGAAGTTGATCCTTTCCCACCTCTAATACAAATGCTTAACCTGCCCCATACTAAATTCAGAGGGATGGAGAGTGAGCCAGAATAGCCCAGAAAGGCCGGAGGGATGGATGGAGACGGCCAGAATAGCCCAGAAAGGCCAGAGGGATGGAGATTGGAGAGTGAGCAAGAATAGCCCAGAAAGGCCGGAGGGATGGAGAGTAAGCCAGAATAGCCCGGAGAGAGTAAGCCAGAATAGCCCAGAAAGGCCTGGAGGGAAGGAGAGTGAGCAGGAATAGCCAAGAGAGAGTGAGCCAGAAAGGCCAGAGGGATGAAGAGTAAGCCAGAATAGCCCAGAAAGGCCAGAGGGATGGAGAGTGAGCCAGAATAGCCCGGAGAGAGTAAGCCAGAATAGCCCAGAAAGGCCTCAGAGGGATGGAGAGTGAGCCAGAATAGCCCAGAAAGGCCAGAGGGGTGCCAGAATGTAACATCAGGATAAATGGAAGAGAAGTACGTGCAGATTCTTATTTGTGAAGAAAAGGATACACCACAGTTTAATGCATGCTTTGGTGCCCCTAAACTAATGAGCAAGCATATGCATATATGGCCCAAAAACACAATGAAGCCGTTACCGGGAGTGGGAGTTTGCTGGGGAGAGAGGTTTCGTCAGGCCTCCCCGGCAAACTCTCTCCGAGGCAAAACCGCCCTCGCGTCGCTCCCACCCAACAAGTCTGCGAAGGAGGCTATCTTCCCAACGAACACCTAAGCGACAAGTCACTTACCTACTTACTTCCAGCCTATACGATACTATCCTTTCCCCGCTCATAATGCTGACCGTGACCTTTTTCTTCTTCCCACACGACACTACAAGAAACTGAAACAAGGGAATTCTATGACATAAATTACTCCACACTTTTAATACCCCACATGCTGACAGACTATACTGATGATGCAATTCCTAGTTCCTGACTATGCTGAACAAACCAGCCACTTATCTTGAAAGTTCATCTGTGTTGGTAGAAGTCATTATGGCACAAGTTTAAACTGTAATTTCCAACACAAGAAATTGGACTTACCCAAATTTTCGACTGGACAACTCCAGTCTTAATGTCAAGGAATGAGAAATTCACCGCTTCCGTGACGTCTTGTTATGTAGATGACACACGTGACTCCGTGAGTAGTGGATCGTAAGTTGCAGAAAGTCTGTGGTGCCCCCCGTCTCTATTGAGTGATGTTGTAAAGCCCTGATGTAGATGGCCTCTTTAACACCTCGTGCAAAGAAGTCTGGCTCGGAGTCCAAGATTCTTACTTTGTCCAATGAGACCGAATGTCCAGGCGATTCTATATGTATATGTTGTGAGACTTCCGAAGTAGTCAAGCTAGGTCATTTGTACGCCAAAAACAGTTACTCAAGCAACTGGATATGATTTTGGAAACGGTCAGACGTTTCAGGTAGCATCCACTACCTTTCGTCAGTGACACTAAAGGAGTGCAGGAGAAATGCTGGTTTATAAGCAAGAACCATTGATTGATATGCAAATGAGTAAAGACAATTTTTTGTGAAAGGCCAAAAGGAAACAAAAGTCAAGACAATTTTTGTAAAAGGCCAAAAGGAAACACCAGTTAGACAAGTCAAGACAAGGATGATGCAAATTAGTGAAGAAGCTCCTGTTGTTTCAGAACAGGAGCTTAAGTGTTGTCTGTCCTTGGGGCTGGGAGCGCCAAATCCCAAGTTCCCGAGAGGTCTACCCGTAGCCCCCCCTCCCTGTTGAGGGTGGGGTTGTACATCCTTTCATATATAGCTTCTCTAACTCCTCGTTCCCACCAGCGGGTTTCGCGGTCTAAGATATCCGTGGACTCGAGTTTGAAAGAGTGCCCCTGGTTGTGTTGTAGGTGGTGAAAAATGGCTGAGGAGTAGCCGTTAGCGCTAGGTCTGCAATGTTCCTTGTATCTTACTTTCAGTGGTCGACTGGTCTCTCCAATGTAGGTGTTATTACAATTAGGCTCTTCACATTTGAGTCTGTAGATTACATTAGCCTTGGTACCTTTGTGAGGTCGGTCCTTGGGGTGTACCAGTTTTTGTCTGAGGGTTGAGTGGGGTTTGAAATTTGTGGCAATGTTGAAGTTTTGGAAAAACTCCGACGGATCTTCCAAAACTTCAACATTGCCACAAATTTCAAACCCCACTCAACCCTCAGACAAAAACTGGTACACCCCAAGGACCGACCTCACAAAGGTACCAAGGCTAATGTAATCTACAGACTCAAATGTGAAGAGCCTAATTGTAATAACACCTACATTGGAGAGACCAGTCGACCACTGAAAGTAAGATACAAGGAACATTGCAGACCTAGCGCTAACGGCTACTCCTCAGCCATTTTTCACCACCTACAACACAACCAGGGGCACTCTTTCAAACTCGAGTCCACGGATATCTTAGACCGCGAAACCCGCTGGTGGGAACGAGGAGTTAGAGAAGCTATATATGAAAGGATGTACAACCCCACCCTCAACAGGGAGGGGGGGCTACGGGTAGACCTCTCGGGAACTTGGGATTTGGCGCTCCCAGCCCCAAGGACAGACAACACTTAAGCTCCTGTTCTGAAACAACAGGAGCTTCTTCACTAATTTGCATCATCCTTGTCTTGACTTGTCTAACTGGTGTTTCCTTTTGGCCTTTTACAAAAATTGTCTTGACTTTTGTTTCCTTTTGGCCTTTCACAAAAAATTGTCTTTACTCATTTGCATATCAATCAATGGTTCTTGCTTATAAACCAGCATTTCTCCTGCACTCCTTTAGTGTCACTGACGAAAGGTAGTGGATGCTACCTGAAACGTCTGACCGTTTCCAAAATCATATCCAGTTGCTTGAGTAACTGTTTTTGGCGTATCTTATCACCTGGATGTCTAACCTTCACCGACGTAACTAGGTCATTTGTGTTCTAAGAGCCTAGCCTTCACTCAGGACTTTCACGTAAGGTAGAACAACTAGCCCTCTGTTTGTGTCCTTGGAGGTCTGATTCTGATTACAGTTTTCGGGCTGCTGGGGTTTTGGTCTATTAGCCTTGTCTAAAGCCCAAGTGGGGTACCCACACTTTCTTAATGCCTGTGAAATGTTAAGTTTCTCCTTCTCTAAATCTCGAGGGTCCGTAATAATTGTTACTCTGTGAAGGAGGCATACCTCCTGCAGGAGTATTGTGGTCAGCTGTTTTTTTGTGTTCGCAGCTAAAGCCCATGGTTCCCTTTGTTCAATCGGCATGTAATTTTATACGTTGTCTGCAGGCATGCCCTTGATGATGCACGTATTTTATTTTTTACCGTAGCTATTTTCGCGGTCAATGTAATATTTTAAAAGCACCCCTACATTTAGTGGCATATGGACCTGGCCGCGAAAAACCCGTTGTTTTCAATAGCGGGGGGGAAAGAAACCTTCATGCAGACGTTAGGGTGGCTCGTTAATGCGAACCAGATGTCCGCGGCCTGTTGTTTAAATATGAGAGCGGTTTTGAAATGTGTTCGCACCTAAAAGCCATGGTTCTGTACGTTGTATTTCTATGTCCGTGTTGATGCACGTGACTTTCGTTTTACAGTAGCGGTTTTTATATTGAGGTAAACGCATATTTCCAAATCACCCCTATCTTTATAATCCTGTGGAATAGGCCGTAGGTTAAGTAGTTGTATGGTAGGCGAGGTTCTATAAGCAGATATTAGGTGGTTGTTGTGTATATTCGTTTGTGAGTATCTGTTGGGATTGTGACTTATGGTTTGCACCTACTACGATACCCTATCAAATAATATGCATTATACTGTTCCCAATCTGCAAAATATAAAAATTCACGGAGGATTGTCGCCTATGGACACTTGTTTCCGTTTCCGAACAAAGTGCGGATCACCCCGAGTTTGTGTTCCAGGGGGTGATTAGAATGGAAGTTTAAATATTGGTCAGTATGTGTGGGTTTGCGGTATATCTTAACCTGCAGGGAACCGTTCCCTTTTATGGTTGTTAGAGTGTCCAAAAAGGCTAGTGACCTATTCTCTTCCTCTTCAAATGTGAACTTTATGTCCGGGCCAAGGCCATTCAGATGTTCTGTGAACTCATGTGCAAACGCCTTCTTAAGCATGGTAAAAGTGTCATCAACGTATCTGTACCACCACACAGGAGGGTGGAGGGCAGTTTTGATGGCACGTTGTTCTAGATGTTCTAAATACAGATTGCACACGATGGGGAACACAGGGGACCCCATGGCAGCCCCATGGATTTGTTTGTAGAAAATGCCATCGTACACAAAGTAGGTGCAGTTTAGACAAACTTTTAACAGGTCCACCAATTGTTCAGGAGTGAGTTTGGAACGTTGTGGTAAAGTGTTGTCTTCCTTTAGTCTTTGTAAGATTACATCGGCTGCTTTATCTACTGTTACTGAGGTAAACAGAGCTGCTGTAACATCGTATGAACGTATTCCTCGTCTTCCTCTACCCGCTCTTGTTTAATCCTTTCCACAAACTGTTGTGAGTTTCTAATATGGTGTATGTGTTACTGTGTTACTCGCTAGAGGAGACAGAGTATCTGCCAAAAACTTGGCACACGGATAAGCCCAAAAACTGTAATCAGAATCAGGCCTCCAAGGGCACAAACAGAGGATTAGTTGTTCTACCTTACGTTAAAGGCCTGAGTGAAGGACTCAGGAGGATTTTTGCCACACATGGGATTAAGACATGCTTTAGCCCAACAAAAACCCTCCGGAACATATTGGTTTCACCCAAGGACAAAACACCAATTGAAAGGAAAACAAATGTGGGGTAGTCTACCATATACAGTGTTAAGGACAGAACTCTTAGGGCCCATGCAATATATTGGAGAGACTAAAAGATCACTTAAGGCTAGGTTCTTAGAACACAAACGACCTAGCTTGACTACTTCGGAAGTCTCACAACATGTACATACATGTTGGACATTCGGTCTCATTGGACAAAGTAAGAATCTTGGACAAAGCAAGAATCTTGGACTCCGAGCCAGACTTCTTTGCACGAGATGTGAAAGAGGCCATCTACATCAGGGCTTTACAACCATCACTCAACAGAGACGATGGGCGCCACAGACTTTCTGCAACTTACGATCCACTGCTCATGGAGTCACGTGTGTCATCTGCATAACGTGACGTCACGGAAGCGGTGAATTTCTCATTCCTTGACATTAAGACTGGAGTTGTCCAGTCGAAAATTTGGGTAAGTCCAATTTCTTGTGTTGGTAATTAGAGTTTAAACTTGTGTCATAAACCAGCCACTTTGTAAATTACTTTACTTTATTGAGGACTGACAACATATCAATACACAGGTCATCAAGGCAGTCGAGACTGGTAGCAGATGACCCACAAGTACAGACGTTATACAAACATGAAGATAAAAATGTGCTATGAAATACAAGACCAGAAATAAAGTTAACATATCATAAAGTAGTACAAAATACAAATGCAAATATACACATAATACAATAACAAATAAATATAAGAAAATTGAGACTAAAACATTCCTAATCTAGCAGAAATATGTAAATAATCGTTTGGAGTACAAGTTGGAATGGATGGAAGGCTAAGGGTTACTAAGGGTGTTAGAATAAAATCAAGACAAAAGTGAAAATCAGGACAAAAAGTGTTTCTGCAGTGAGCCTTGAATTGTCTGAGTGTGGAAAAGTCAGTGATGTGTCTGGGTAGACTGTTCCATAGCCGGGATGTGTAGGGGATGAAACTGTTCTTGTAGATATTGGTCCTACATCTGGGGATATGGAGGTGCACGGAGTTACGTAGGCGTAACTGGTATTGACTCTTGGCTTGTCTTGTTGTTGGGATGAGTGGACGAAGGTGCTGAGGAACGGAGCCGGTGATGAGCTTGTAATTCTCCATTTTTAGGGACATTTTGGACTTAAGACATTGACACAAATGTAGCCAGGCCAGTACAAAGGAAGGTACAGTGTATGGACCAGGGACTGGCAGAGGGTTGAGGAAGTCTGCAGCTTTTGCCTTACTTTTGCAGGAGGCAGATTTGACGGCCGGGGACAGCTGAAAGATTGGTGGAGTAACAAAACTAAACAGGACTACAGTCAACGGAGGGCATGTGTTAGTGACTTCTGGTCAACCTTCTCCATCAATGTCTTTGACAGAGAGGTAAACATTCAAGATGATACATGTCATCATCATTTCTTCAACATTGTCAAATTGTTATTAGAATAATTAATAATATTTACAAATTACTTTTGCTATTATTTGACATTCAAACATGCTTTATTAGTTATTTGATGTCCAAAAATTGGAGGTGTATGTATGTTGCAATGGATAAAACTATAAATGATTAGTGAACTAAATGTCAGTACAGTTTAGCGGTGGACCCTTGGGCCCACCGCTAATGGTAATTCAAATAAAGTTTCAAAGTTTCAGAATGATATTCATTGAAAGTTCATCCTTTAAAACCCCACTTCTACACAGATTCCCATCATGGGAAGCAGAGTTGCACAGAACCTGATTGCTGAGATGGGTGGTGTGAGGCAGGCCTTCTATGTGGGTTTCAACTACTAACAATAATTGAGGGTACACCTTTATACTGTTCAGACTAATCAATATTGATTATTGTCTTCTTTAATGTTCTATTGACTGAGACTGAAAGAAAGGCAAATCCTAACTCTAATGCATGGGTGCTGAATTTCTTCATGAGGGCGTCTCTTCTACACTTACATGTAGGATTGTTTATTGGCCCCTCATGGCATCGAGGGGTTAAATGTAGAAGCCTATAGGCTAGTTCTGTTGAATCAAAACAGGAAAGACATTTCATCTATCAAAATATTTCAGGATGTTATTGACACTGTAGTCTTCTCTCTCTACAGTCTTATAAGTGTCTTCATGTGTGAAATATGGAATAAATTTTTAATCTTTTCATGATAGATTCAAGACACAGGAGTGCAGGCCTGAAATATGGAAAAATTTATTCTATGCTTTTCCATACATAACGCCTATTGATTAGGTCTATAATTTCAGAAATTCAACTGAATTGTTGTGGCCCAAAAGTTTCCTTTCTGGCATTGATTAAGGGGTAGAAATAGAACAACTGCATCAATAATATTACATAAAACGAGAATAATCCTATCCCCAGGCGTACAAAGACTGGATACAAGAGGCAGGGGAAGAGCAACTGGTCTCCAGCTTGGGCATCACAGCCGACCAAGCCTTCTTCATAGCATATGCACAGGTGGGGTCGAGTTATCTTACTGCATTACCTGAAAGGGAAATGGGACCTCAATCACTAACCTCGTGATCATGAGTTACAGGTGCGAACAGACAAACGCAACCAGGATCAGAATTCTATAGGGACCTGCTCATCTCCATTTTGAAAAAGTCGTATAACCCAGGTGGATTAATGACGACAGTTCTTAAACGATAGATAATCACACTGTATGCTGCATAGGGGTGTCCAATTATTTTATTTCAATACCTGCAAAAATACAGATACAATAAAAAAACAATCCGCACCATCTGGAAAATCAAAGAAATCCATCAAACCCAGCATGAGGTACAGCACACAAACATGCAAGAATTCGGAGACCTCATATCTCCATGAAATATGGTTTCCATATGTAAAAATCCAATCCTTTGGCAATGTTTCATTTCAATATGTCATCATTTATTATGCAAATGACATCTACATTAACATAATATATGCATAGTGATGTTAACTTTTAACTAACTTACACATGTCACAACTATGAAATTTCCATCATTTACCACTAAGGAATGGTAAAATTTTACACAATAATTATGCAAATTAGGTCCTTATTTGCATAAATGGTACATGTATCTGTTGATTTTCCACCTGCTACAGGTTCTGGGTCGGAGTTCAAATCTGACCAGGGTTCCAAATAGTGCGTCAGTAAATCGCCGGATCTGGGTGGTTGTCACGCTAAGTTTGGCTCCCCCTTGCTCGGTGATCGTTTTAGATAATCAAATAGTTTTCGTATTTACCGAAAAATCTGTGGTTTGTAGTATTTTTGCGCGTGGTAAAGTCGGACGGCCAGCGAAGCGTTTTTGGTATTAGTCCGCAAGCAAGGGTGATGCGGTTTAGTCGCCTGATGACCCAAATAGCTGCGTTCTATATGCATTTTCAAGGGATTTGCGCCACCGGAGATTGCGGAAAACTTATCACAACAACCTATATTTTTCTTTCGTTTTTCAGAAACAGGAAGTAGTGAGCTTTTTCATCATATAAGCCGTTACCCAGGGAAAATTCGTTTTTTCTCAGCAGCTCCGCTAAAAAAAAGTGTTAAAAAACATTATTTTTCGGGTCCAAAATTTACAAATTTCACGACAGTTTCTACCCAAAATGAAAAGTCAGCAGACGATACCCCAATATCTATCGGAAGCCGGCAGGAAACCTCTTTTCACTGGTATAATAAGATTTTCCGGCCTACTTTTCTTGGCGGAATCGTAGCCCTTCGGTCTGGGGGTGTCCGCCGAACACAAAAATCGTCAAAAAACTCCGGTCCGAGACCTACAGGTTATACACATTACATGTATGAAAGTCCTATTATGTAAAACACTGGAATTACCAAATTTCCTCCTTAATCATGCAAATTAAGTCTTCATTTGCATAATTTGTATTTCATAATATATATCTCTGTCTAAGCTACCTACATACCAAAAATTATGAAAATATGTTGTTCCTTTCTGGATATATCCCCTTTGAAAGATTTCACCGGAAACTCCCCTGCAGTACCAGAACAAGCTGCTAGGGGGACCAAACTCACGCCACTCCTGTGACCAAGAAATCAAGACCATAGCATGTCCAGGACAAAAGATACAAAAAACAGAATTTCGGCTGCAGTACCAAGGTCAGCCACCAGGAGGCCCATATCTGACCTTGACTTTTGTCTGTCTATGACCTACCAACATACCAAATATCATCACAATCTATAAATGCCTTCATAAGTTATTTTGACCACAAATATGCGGAAACACAGACACACACACAGACAGACCCAAAACAATATCTCCATTTTTCATGGAGATAAAAACAGTAATTTCCCGTGGAAGCATGTCTCCTTCCCCGGAGGTAACAATACACAATCAACGGCAAGGTAGAAATTGTGATCGCCAGCGCACCCGACGGTTACAGTTCAGTAAACATCTCGTCATCCGTACACTAAAATTTTTCCATACGTTGTAGTATTTCAAATCGTCAATTTAGATTTTTCACCTTCTCCAACAACTCCAAATTGGTACGAATATAGCCATAGAATAGACTACTAAACAGACTAGCATTCTAACCAAGATGTGCATGAAGGATGATAACAAGGAGTAACACAAACATGCTTTATTAACGTGAATAACTCACAATATACTCTGAGAAGTATTACTAGAAAGAATCAATAACCAGAATCAGACACATCCATAACTAGAGTTCTACGACCTCATACCTTTGCCAAATGAGGTTATCCTTTATATATATATATATATGTATGAATGGTTTATTTCAGTTGACACCTCGCAGCCATTTGGCTGAATTACGTACAACTTACAAAATGTCTCGAACTGAATCACATCCAAATTAAAAGTGTTACACAAGTTACGAATATTGTAAACTAGTTTTGCGATAAGTACATACATGATCATTTTGTTTAAACAGTTCAATATTAAGAATAGACAACAAAAATATCGATTAATTCTAAAATCTAAAATCCTACGCTCATTTCAATAAGAGAAATGGCATTAAAAGGATTGAAAGTTGTAGAAGAGTCCATATAATTCTAAACTTTGAAACATCGGTAATATTTAGCTCCATTAACAGCTATTGAGTAATCGCGTAAGGTACGGAATGGGGGAGTCTCTGTATCTCTTTGTCTTGCACTTGATAGTTCTTAGTTTATCAGAGTTCCTGGTGGTGATGCCGTGGCTGTCTCCAGTTCTCGGTGGAAGCATTTCTGGACTCAGGTTTCTGGCGAATTTCAGGCACAGATCCACCCGCCGTTCTTGGAGCGACTTCAGGTTAGTGTTGAACAGAGCGGTCTGGTAGTCAATGTAGTTCATGCCAAGAATGGTGCGTAGTGCTCTCCTCTGGACCTTTTCCAATCTCGTGGTTTGTGTTGCAGTAAGTCCAGAGTGCCACACTGGCACACAGTACTCCAGTACTGATCTAACGTAGGTTATGTATATTTGTAATAAGTCCTCAGTTGAGGTTGAAACGTTTCATTTTGCGTAGCATGGCCAGCCGTCCATTAGCCTTGTTGATGGTCTTGTCTACGTGCATATCCCATTTTAGGTTCTTTTGAATCCAAACCCCGAGCACAAACCACCTCTAGCTGCGTTTGGTTGATGGTGAGGACTGGAGGCGGGGGTGGATATTTCATGAAGCAAATTACCATTGCTTTGCATTTGTCCGGGTTTAACAACATGTGATTGTGAAGGGACCAGTCTTGAAAGTAGTTTAGCTGCATCCGAACTGTTGTGGATCCAAGGATGATCTGATATCCGAGGTTACCCATTTTACCACGAAGGATTCAGCTATTTTGGCTAGTTGGGATGTGAGGGACACAGGTCTCAGTTTGTCAGCCGATGGTGGTTGTGATTTGGGGATAGGAACAACTGTTGCGTCCTTCCAGATCTGAGGTACATAGCCCTCCATCAAGGATGTGTTGATAATGTCCGTGATAGGTGAGCTCAGTTCGTAGGAAAATTCCTTCAGAATTCTGGCACTTAGTTGGTCTGGCCTTGCCGATTTTGAGTTTTCGAAGACAATTGTTGACTTCCCATGGGTGTACCTCTGGTGGGCTTGATTGGATGGGTCGGTACGCTGGTAGATGGGCAGGATCAAGGCACGGCCTTCCCTGAGCCACGTCTGCGAAGTTTTTGTTTATATAGTTCGCGATGTCCGCGTCATCTGCTTCTCCGTTGTTCGGAATATTTACAGACAGTTCTGTTTGCTGCAGGTTTAAAATCGATCTTATTTCTCTGTACCAGGCTGCAGTGTTTTCCTTCTTTAGGTTTTGTATTCTATTCTGGTAAAACTCCTTTCTGGCTTTCTTTATTTCTCTGTTGACCTTGTTCAGAAGTTGTCTCCATAATAAGGTCTTCTGTTCGGCAAACGCCTTCTGTCTCTTGTGGATCAGGTTTTTGATTTCTAGTTTAAGCCATGGTTTATCCCTGCTGTGCACTTTCACGGTCTTGGCTGGGAAAAACCTGTTAGTGGCTGTTTCAATAGTGGCATAGAACGCTGCAGTTTTACCTTCACAAGTTGTGGCAGTAAGTACTTCCTCCCAGGAATGAGAACAGACCCACTGTCCGAAGGCGCGGCGGCCTGAATCACGGATGGGGCGGACTGTCTTGGTTGCAGTGCTGCTTTTCCTCTTTTCTGCTTTTGGCTCCCACATGACCATGCAGTGATCACTCAGTCCCAGGGGACTCCATACTTGTGGTTGTTTGTAATGTTTTCCTAGGTCTGTTAATTTTTTCCTAGGTCTAAAAAGGCTTGTCCTCTTGTTGGTGCTCGTACGACCTGGTTTAAATCATTACCGTTGCACAGCTGACTAATTTCAAGACGATTGAAGTCTCCCTGTAACATCACCCCTGCCTCTGGGCAGCGTGTTCTAACTTTATCAGTTCCTGTGATGAGGTGGTCTAGCAGTAGGTTTTGGTGTGGGGATGATGGTGGGATGTACACAGCACATATGACTATTTCCGATACTCCCCTGGGTAGGCGTGCTGGTCTGATTGATACCCACAAACACTCCAGTTCCGGGGGGACTACTATGTCCTGAAGTGGTTTCGCTGATATAGAGTTCTTGACGTAAATCGCAACACCACCCCCTCTACTCGTGCAGCGACACTTGGAGAACAGCGTATATCCGTCGATAGAGAGACACGACTCCGACATGTCCGGAGAGAACCATGTTTCCGACACGATCCCGACATCCACATTGTTGTCTAGCATGATACATTGGTACTCTTCCAATTTGTTAGCAAGTGATCTTGGGTTACACAGTAACACAGAGGGTGTTGTAGCTTGGACAACATGTTTATTTTCCTTCTGTACATTTACAATAACTCGATCCGCCTTTCTCTGCAAAATGTCTGGGTTAACAGGTGGTTTGAGGGCCCAGGTGTTTTGTCTGCCCGTCACAAGAGTTGGTATTTGGCGGATTTAGGCCCCGTTCAAACGAAGCCGGTGGAGGCGCATTCAATGTGGTTTGGCCGGCTTCTGGATTCATGTGGCTCCATCTGAACGCTCCGAATCGCATTGAATGCGCATCGATCCCAATCCACATCTGGAGGCGGATTCAAACCGCCTTGACTGGATCGCAAATTGCGTCTGAACGCGCCGATGCGCATTCATCAGGTTTACTTTGCATATCAACCCGGTCAGTGACCTCGGGGTCCGCAGATAACAAGTGGTGGCGTCGGCAATGAATTCTTACAAGGGCCACCCGTAGCCTGCGTCTCCTTCGTACTCCTCTGAGCCGGTTGCAAGCGATTATCCATAAGAAAAACACGACAAGTTCTAGGGCGGGATGCACTTTCACCCCTAACCTCTAACATTGGCAAGACGCCACCTTGCTTGTTTTCATCAAACAACAATGAATGTGGTTTCGGCGAATCGTTCTCGGGCACGGTTTAGAAGGAACGTGTTGCACGTGGACCAGATGTGAGGAATGTGGTTTGCCCGAATCGAGCTCAATGCGCTTTCGTATGAACGGGGCCTAAGTTCCTTCCTCCTCTGCTTCCTCTAATTACACCGCGCTCTCATTGGTCATCCGTAATAACCTAATTAACCAACCCCATATAAGGCATGCGTGCCCCATCACTGCACCCATTTCGTCGGAGCTATCCCCAACGCGAGGAGCTGTGGTGCAGGCAGTGAAGCTAGAACGATCGTGCGTTGCCACGTGGAATTTTCTGCAAACGCTCCTCGTCTCTTCTCACTAGCGGCTCCGACAAAAGGTTTGGGGTGTAGCGAGGGTAACGTTTACGTTACATTTTGCAAAATTTTCTGTCATTTTGAGTGCTCCCCAGGTTCGTGTTAGTGACAGAACGTTCGGGGAGTTTGGGCGCACGTGGCGCTGCCGTTTCGTTTGGGGAGATTTTGTTTCCTCTCTGAGCTTTTCCCCTTTGTGGATGTGTGTAGGGTGGGTTTGATTGTGACTCAGGGAGGGTGACTCGAGTCAAGTTTTCCCAAAGCGCTCCACGACTTAGCCTTTCTGCTTCGCGTGGCGGAGGCTTGCTCGGGTTGGGAAATTTGGTTTGAGGAGATTGTACTTATACGTACGTTGTTGTTGTCTTATATAGTATGGCTACCCAGCAACCAGTTTTACCAAGCACCAGTGGAGCCGGAAGGGACCCGCGCAGGGCAGGACAACAACGAGACCAACCCGGGCAAGGCAAGGTCCAGCAGCTACTCCCGGCCGCGGGACTAGTCCAGCCACCGCTCCCCAGCAACAAGCACCCCCTCCGGAGCACCAGCCAACAGGAAGAGCAACAGAGCCAGGTCGACCTACAACACCAGCCAGCGGCAGGGCAGCGGCGAGCTTGTAGATCAGCCCGGGCAGGCGCCGGGACTGTCTCAAGTTGCAGGGCAGGCTCAGGCCCCGGCAAGACTTTTCTGAGTCTCTTGTGGTTACCCAGAGGTTTCTTTGCTGCTGCCTTGTTGATTTGGGAATTTGTCGGATTTTCGTTGCGGTTGTATATACTAGTACCTGACTTCGTGTAGTGTGGTGTAAAGTTAGGTATTTTGAACCGGGACCGCCGGTGTTTTGTCTGCTTTTGATTATTATGTTAATTTCGTTTGCTTGTACAGTTTGTAGTCTGTGGCGCACGAGCAGGATCGTTGCTCGTGGCGCTGATTTCTTTTGTATGCAAATTTCGGCTATGCACAATGGGGTGAAGGCCGAAAATGGCACGTTATTCATTGGCTTATACTGCAACACGGCGGTGTAACGAGCTGACAATGTGGTCACCGAGTGAAAGCTTGCAACGCATGATGTGCTGATTTTCACTAGCTTATGCTGTAATGTGGCAGTGTAACGTGGTGACAATGTGGTTACCAGGTGAAGGTTTACAACACATGGTGTGCGGATATTCTCTAGCTTATACCGCAATGCGGCGGTAGAACGAGCTGACAATGTGGTCACCGAGTGAAAGCTTGCAACGCATGATGTGCGGATTTTCACTAGCTTATGCTGTAATGTGGCAGTATAACGAGGTGACAATGTGGTCACCGGGTGAAGGTTTACAACACATGGTGTGCGGATATTCACTGGCTTATACCGCAATGCGGCGGTAGAACGAGCTGACAATGTGGTCACCGGGTGAAGGCTTACAACACGTGGTGTGCGAATATTCTCTGGCTTGTACCGTAATGCGGTGGTATACATGTAAAGAGGTGACAATGTGGTCACCTGGTGAAGGTTTACAACACATGGTGTGCGGATTTTCTTTAGCTTGTACCGTAATGCGGCGGTATAACGTGGTGACAATGTGGTCACCGGGTGAAGGCGTACAACGCATGGGGTGCGGATATTCTCTAGCTTGTACCGTAACGCGGCGGTATAACAAGGTGACAATGTGTTTGGTCACCTGGTGAAGGCTTGCAACGCATGGTGTGCGGGTTTTCTCAGCTTGTACGGTAATGCGGCGGTAGAACGAGGTGGCAATGTGGTCACCGGGTGAAGGTTTACAACACAGGGTGTGCGGATATTCACTAGCTTATACCGCAGTGCGACGGTATTACGAGGTGACACTGATGTGGTCTCCGGGTGAAGGTTTTAAGCACATACGGTGTGCGGATATTCATGAGCTTGTATAACGAGGTGACAAGGTGGCCGCCAGATGAAATTCAGAGATCCATAATTGATCAACGGGAAGCAGGTATCAGTTGTGCCTAGCTATAGCGATGCCGCTTGGGCCAGTGACGCAATCCGCTAAAGCGATAGGCGGGGCGTCCAGGGAAGCTCAGAGGTTAAACGTGATGTTGGTTGCGCCATGTTGGCTTGTTATATCTTCACAAGGATAAGCACGTCGTGGGCGTGAGTAGCCACGAGTTCTCATAAAAGGTCACGTTACTTGATTTGCACACTAATGAGTTTGTCCTGGTTGTATTTCGTTATCTCGGCAAGCACGTTTTGTGCTAAAATGATAAACTGGTGGGCAGCCGTGCGGCAGTACGCATGACGAGCGTTGCGGGATTTGCGCCATGCATGTAATGGTAGTCGATGTCCTCAGTTCTAGTGTCCCTTAAGCACTAGTGCGAGCACTCGCTAATGTCCGGGCGAGCAGTAAGATACACGTTAAGCAAGGCAGGTGTTACGTCGTGTATGTTAGAGTCGTCGAGGCCTCACTCGACAGTCCTCACAGTACTACGTTTTAACGCGGACTCTAGACGGTGGGTAGCTGGCCGGTAGCACATACACGGAGAGGTGTAACAGTTACGTCGTACATGTGGTGTTTACCGATGCCCTCAGTCGGAGTGTTATGTTACACCTGGGAGGGCAAACGAGGACTGGGCCGTCTTTTCTTTGACAGGTTTGACAAGTGTCAGGAGTAATATCATGAGTTACACCTCGTTTTAGAGATGAACTGATAGGATTTGTAGTGTGACCACTCGCTGGTGGACAGTATGGCGGTAGTGTAATTGACGAACGTTACATTGTTTTACGCCAGGTATGCTGTGTTCATCTCGCTTGAGTGATTTTTACCAAGAGTTATTGCGAGGGCAATCACACGGCGAGTAAAGAAGAATTTACGTCGTGCACGTTGTGTTCGAAAATGCCCGAAGTTGAGTATCGTGTTGCAAATTCAATGGTGAGCAGTCGAGCGGCAATACACAAGACGAGCGGTCAGAGCTAGCTTACCTCGTGTACGTGGTAGTCCCCAATGTCTTCAGTTGACGGTCCGTTAACATGTTTTAGTGCGATGGGCAGTGGAGAGCTGCAGTGGAGTTGTAACACACATGACGAGCACTACAGGGTTCGCGCCGTGTATCTGTGGTGGTTGGCACGTTCTTGTGCGAATAGTACACGAGTTTGAGGGATAGTTAGAAGGTATTACACTTTATGCAGACTTTACGTCGTGCCTGTTGTCATCGTCGATTTCTGTCAGGCAATGTTCATTATGCACACTTTAGTGCAAGCGCTCGCCTGTGGGCGGTAGGGAAGTGAGCGGTACAGATAAGCGGTACAGATGAGCGGTACAGAGCCTTTGCGTACGCCTCGTGTGTGGTTGTGGTCGTCGATGCCCTAGGCTGTGTATTGGCTAGCGCATGTTGGCGCGAGCACTCACTGAGGGGCGGTCGAGTGATAGCGCACGGTAAGCCTTATAGGAGATGGAGTTACGTTTGTGCAGGTTTGGGTTTGCCGATATTCTCCCGGAGTATCTGGCATATTTGGTGTAAACTATTTAATTGAGAGGTGGTTGATCAGCGACACACTGGCCGAGTGTGTTCGTCCCCCGGGACGTGTCCGAGTTCAAACTATTTGATAGGGATATTCTCCTCCATGAGTGTTCCACTGAAAAAAGACTCAGTAGGAGTCCGACAGGAACGTGTGCACCTGCTTTCACATCCATCCGCTCTCTTCGTCAGCAGACGAGCGGTGGGCGTTAGAGCAAAGCACGGGTACCGCGCCAAGGCAGGGGAGTATGCAGCTACTCCGCAGCAGCGAGCTGATACCGTTAAATGGAAGGGTTTTCTAAGAACGCTTTTGTGGGTTTCTTGGCGACCAGATAGGGAGACAATTCAATAGTCCGGCGCATGGCCCCCTTAGATGTTATAGGACAGTGTTAAAGCTCGCGGAGCATTTAACATTAACAGAGCCGGAGGACATCTACTGCCCGGCGAGGTATGTCATAATAGTGAGGGCGAAAGTTGGTGATCCAGGACACATTCCGAAGCAAGAAGCTATTGAGAGGTAAAGGGGCGTCCCGTATTCGCTTTTTTGTTCCTGTATGCTGAATTATGTTTGAGACTCAGAGAGCGTTAGTCAGCACCGCATGCTTCAGGGAGCGTCGCGCCTCTCCAAGTTGACTTCCAGATGGCTCTGTCCTGCGCCCTCTGTCAGGCTGTGGCTACATCAAGGCCTTCAATAGACTGGCAGTTTCCAGGGGTGGAGAGGCTCTGGCCATGTGGCCAAAGAGTCGCAGGCGGGCCTGTCTGATCTTGTAGGACCATGCAGTTAAAACTCCATGGTAGGACACAGCCGGTTGACCGGTTCTTTGGCGTACGGTGGAGATGGAGATGAAGTCATACCAGCGGTAGCCAGGAACCCTACGCAGGCATTTTTGGTTAAAGGTGTCCAGAGAGTGTGGTTAAATAAATATTGTAAGCACTAAATGACACGGGTAGTGATTCGACAGTTGGGTGCCCAAACTCAGAATAAGACCAGATATGGCCTTGAACTCAAAAACGAGCCGGTCGTTTGGGTGAAACGAGAGTTAAAGGTGGTGTATGGAATACGATTGGAGGGAACGGTGACGATCTTTGAGGCGCCGGTTGTTAAGGTTACCGGTTGCTTGATAATACGGTTGACTCGCTTGAAGCTCATCGTTAAGATGTCAATACGGGAGTACGTTCAGCGACAAGGTATAAACCCAGGAAAGTTTTGGTACCTGATTAGTTGAGACCTCTCGACAGGAAGCGTACACGTAAAGGCCTCTGTGGAACCAGTTTTCCAGATACCTTTTCTCTCCAAGCCCGGGAGATGCGTAATGGTATCGAATGGCGCTACAGCTACCGACTACATATAACGTATGCCGTGTGCATATTGGAACTGAAAAGGTGACGATATGGGGAAGGATGCCCTCCACTTAGTGGACAGCTCCGTAGGGTATTCCCCTTTTGAGGGCGGAATATCCAAATCTGTTTATGGCTCCATAAATTTGTTTGTACTGCATTATGTGAGTTTCTTATCCATAATGATTGTAAGACCTGATCAAGGTAACGATGTTGACATTGTTCAGATGGGCGTAATGGAACCGCGCCGTTGTCACGCGCTGTTCGTGAGCCTACACATCAGATGATGACCTCTGAATGACGTGGGGTCTTAGACAATGGCTTCGGTGATCTCTCGACCAAGTCGTGTACAGTACCGCGGGTAAGGTCGGCGAGAAAGGTGTATACAATGGCTAGAGTTTAAGAATATATTCAGGACGGCCTCTTTTCGGGGGCTAGAGTATTGCATGTAGGGAGAACAAGAATGAGGTATACAGCGATCAGGATCCCTAATCATGTACTTAGAATTGGAGAAAAAGATGGAGAAAGGGGAAAAAACGATACATTCGTTTGGAAATAACATGCTCGTGCAGGAAGATTTAAGATCGGCATGTTCCATCGCTGATTAGTTGGCTGTAGATATTTAGGATGTTTTCTATCTTTGGTCAGGTGTACGTCATATTATATGAAGTGGTGGCCAAACAACTCCATCTTCAACAATTAGCAACGCTTTCGGTAATACCGTAAGAGATGGAAGGTTACGAGGGAGAAACGCACCTAGGCTGTACTTCTGGGTGCCTCATCACCCTTCACACGGTCGAAACGTAGGTGGAGAAGTGTGACCAATTCTGACTGGTTTGCAAGGTACACAATGGTACACGATGAATTATAAGTACAGTGGTGGAACCAAGAGAATACAGCTCAGAAAATATCGTGGAAAGATATGTAATAGGGTGCTCTAACCTTCTGTTTTAGTAGTGAGAGTTTGTCTCTTGGACATCCCAGGACATCATTTTCTGTGTGCATGATTCAGTCATTTTCCCCTGTACATGTTTCTTCTTGAGAAGCGGGGAGTCTCAAGTAGGCGACCTTTGAGTGACACAAGCTGACGAGCTCTCTTCCCAAGGGTCCAGAGCAGCACGCGACCAGTCGCATTATTTGGGAATAAATGGGGACTGACCAGTAAGCCTCTTGAGAAATGGAAGGAAGTGATTAATAATGACTGGTAAAAGAAGTGTGTAACTTTTTCCAAGAAATCTGTGTGTAGGCGGTTAGAGGGTATAAAGGCATGTACTCGTACTCATATAAAGCCCTTTTAAATATTGGTGGGTTTGCCGCGGGTTGACACGTTGGCACTTTCTTGTTTATTGTACACTACTCTCTCAGATGTGCCATCAATGGGGAAAAGAACGTTTGGGGTTTACTCTCAAGAGAGGAGGAGCTCGACGAGTGCCAGGAAAATAACAGATTTTGTTTTACTGACGCTCTAGCACTGTTTTCAGACACAATAGGAAAGGCTCGTATGCATCAGTGAGGTGAAATAAAATGATGTTCCTGGTGACTCTATCAAAGTTTGTTAAGGAATAGTACTTGGATTAGTAAGGGAGATGATGAGTATGGGGATATACTTCCTGGTGGAAGTGTTGGGAAAATAGGGTGACATGCCTTTACGGGGACAAGGAGTAAGGACAGCGCGACGTAGGCACTGTCCCATAACTTATGCAGGATGATCCGATGATTGCGCAGTGTGATTAGTAACCTAATTACACCGCGCTCTCATTGGTCATCCGTAATAACCTAATTAACCAACCCCATATAAGGCATGCGTGCCCCATCACTGCACCCATTTCGTCGGAGACATCCGCAACACCGAAGAGCAAGGTGGGGGCCGTCACGTGGGTTCGGGCAATAAGGGTTTTCAAGAGCGGAATCAGGGAAGATAGCCACGGGCGCTTCCCACCCGCCCACCCACCTTAGATATCAATGCCCATTTCCAGGGTCTAGGCTCCCTCCTCGCGACTTCGGCACTGTCCCATAACTTATGCAGGATGATCCGATGATTGCGCAGTGTGATTAGTAACCTAGCATGAATGGGGTTTCTTTATTCCACTATCGATAATGGATTTCTTGACCTCATATGTAGGTTTAAAATTCGCCTTGAGAGCTTTTAGGGTCCCCGAGGAATACGAGAGAATTCGTTTCAGTAACATTGTCTTCCAGGGTGACCTTTAGTAACTTCACAGCCAAAGGTAGACTGAGGTAGGACAAACTGATATTTAGAGGTACAAACCAGTTCTCTTCGTCGAACGTCAGTAATCAGAGGACGGAGAGACAGTTTGTTTGAAGTATAGTTCAGCTCAAACCTTTAAAAAGCTTGTACGGACGCTTGGAATGCTCGACGGCTGTGGAATTCCTTTGTTTTTCAATCGGCTCCCTCCCACCATGCCAGCGATGACGACTTGTGGTTGAGATTTTTAGGGTACAATCCGATTTTTTTTCTTCAAACTTGTAACTCAGGAGACGGAGAAACAGTCCATTTACAGTATTCTTCCCCGATATACCACCGATGACACAAATGATGACTTAGAAGTCTCCTTTTTAGGGGGCACTGACAGGGAGAGACATGTATACGTGGCAGCTATAAAAGCGCCACCTATCGAACCAGAACTATTATGACTGACAAATTGTAGATTTCCCCCCTAATTATGCAAATAAGATCCTCATTTGCATGAATTACATCACTCGATCATATTCTCATCCCAATGGCAGTGTTATCTTAACAAAGAAGGCCATTCTACCATTTTCTTATAAATTATGCAAATGAGTCCTGATTTGAATAAGTTATGTTGAATGATGTTCACCTCCAGTCAACTTCAAAATGCACAAGTATGAAATTGCTAGCATCAACCACTATGGAATTATAGTATTTTCTCAATAATTATGCAGATTAGGTCTTCATTTACATAATTGATATATGTTCCTCTCATTCTTAATTACACATGTCACAAGGTAGAATAGTCCTATCATGGAAGGTAACTGAATTGTAGAATTCCTTCATTAATTATGTAAATTAGATCATAATTTGCATAATTGTCATCTATTTATGTCAAGCATCATTTAAGCTACCTACACACCAAATATCAAGACGATCCGTCGACCGGTTTTTGAGTTATCCTACTTTAAAACATTTTCATACAAATACTCCTGCAGTTCCAGAGCAAGCCGCTAGGGGGCCCAAACTTATGTCACTTCTTTCCGAGCACAAGAGCTACCGACTATTCAAAAATCATGACCCTAGCATGTCCAGATCATGAGATATCAAAACCGGAAGTTCCGTTGCAGTACCATAACAAGCCGCCAGGGGGCCCAAAATCTAATCACTTCGAGCCTTCTCGAGTTATCGTGTTTACAGACACACACACACACACACACACACACACACACACACACACACACACACACACACACACACACACACGAACGCCTCTGAAAACATAACCTTCTTGGCGAAGGTAACAAGAGTGTAAAACACTCACTCACTATCCAGTTTAACGTATGTTGTTCCCCATCACCGGAGGTTGCATGTGTTTGCTGTTGATGATGCTGAGGCTTGACGGCAGCCCGCCATTTGCCTCTAACATGTGGGTTCACGTTGTGTAAGTTTAGGTGGTGGAAATCCCCCCGTATGTTGTCAATCCATTTCTTCCTTGGTCGACCTTGTGGGTTTTGGCCTTTCATGTGTTAGCGAAAGTGTTAACTAATCCTTATCATAGCATGAAAACTCATCTGTGTTGATATATTCAATGATAGAATTTGAAACTTTCGTTCAACACAAGCAATAGTAGCTCACCTCGAATTTTCGGTCACTCCAAGACTCCAAGGTATATTGAATAAACCAGGGACTGTCTCAACATTTATTTGCCGCTCTGAATGTCCTTCCAAATTAAGTAAATTGAAATCAACCTGGCAATATTGTTTCCCTGGTTGTGACAAATAGCACGTGGAAGAAGTTCGTGGATGAATTATGTAGGATGAAATAGATGAATACCCCACCACCACCACCACACCAACACCATACGAAATTTCCTTTAAACGATTTACACAGAAAAAAATGAGCCGGGGGAGGCTTGTCTCGCTGTGGCATTACTTGAATTTCGGCGAGGTTAATCAAATCGCCGGCGAGGTCAATGACCTGGGCGAGGCACCATGCGTTTTAGTAAGAATAAAATGAGCAGTACTTTTGTTACTCCGTATTTTCATTAAAATATTCTTTAAGTTCATCATACTTACTGCATGGATGAGCTATGCAACGCCATCAAGGACATGAAAAACAACAAGGCGGCTGGCCTTGACGACATCCTGTGCGAGCAGATTAAACACTTCGGACCACGTGCCCTCCAGTGGCTGCTCGACATGCTCAACCAAAGCCTTAGCACCAACAGGATTCCCAAAATCTGGAGAAGAGCTAGAGTGATCGCCATACACCGGGCATACTGAAACCTGGTAAGGACCCATCCATACCAAAGAACTACAGGCCGATCTCTTTGCTATGCCACACATACAAGCTCTTTGAAAGGCTACTACTTAACCGAATTGCACCACTTGTGGATGAGCTCCTCATCCCTGAGCAGGCAGGCTTCAGACCAGGAAAGTCCTGCACCGGCCAGCTCCTGAACCTGACACAGTACATTGAGGGCGGCTACGAGAAGGGCCTAATTACAGGAGCTGTCTTCGTAGACCTCTCCGCAGCGTAAGACACAGTAAACCACAGGATACTTACCAGAAAGCTCTTTGAGATAACCAAAGATGCAAGACTAACTGATCTGATCCAGAACCTACTATCAAATAGACGGTTCTTTGTCGATCTCAACAACGATCGTAGTAGATGGAGAAGGCAGAAGAACGGCCTCCCCCAGGGCAGCGTACTTGCACCCATGCTGTCTAACATCTACACTAATGATCAACCAGTTTACCCTGACACAAGGAGGTTCCTGTTTGCTGATGATCTCAGCATCGGGGCACAAGGAAGGACCTTCAAAGAAGTAAAGACAACTCTCAATGAAGCCCTTACAACCCTAACCCCGTACTACGCTGCGAACCATCTACGAGCCAACCCCGACAAAACACAAGTGAGCGTCTTCCACCTGAAAAACAGGGATGCAGACCGGCAACTGAGGGTTTGCTGGCAGGGTAAGTGGCTGACCAGCACCAATAGGCCAGTTTACCTCGGCGTCACCCTTGACAGGACCCTCTCATACAAGAACCACATCTTGAATACCAAGCTGAAAGTGGGTGCCAGGAATAACATCCTCAGGAAGCTCGCAAACACCAAGTGGGGCGCAGACGCAAGTACTGTACGAGCCACAGCCCTTGGACTGTGCTTCTCTACCGCAGAATACGCAGCCCCAGTGTGGTGTAGGTCATCACATACCACAAAGCTGGACTCAGCCTTGAACTCTGCCTGTAGAGCCGTCTCTGGATGCCTACGCCCCACCAGAGTCGACGACCAGTCTACCTGCTGTGCGGAATTGCACCACCTCACATAAGACGAACAGTGGCAGCACAGCGAGAGAAGCTGAAACAAGAGACAGACCCACACCATGTACTCTATCAACATGCTCCTGCACCAAAGAGACTAAAATCGAGACATAGCTTCATGCACTCAGTCGAGCCACTCAGCGGCAGTGCAGAGTCACAGAGAGTGGCCATGTGGTCTCACCATCTCCAAGAAGCTCCCCACAAGGTAACCATCACACCGAAGGAATCCCTCCCTCCAGGAGCAGAGGAGGCATGGCCAACCTGGGCATGTCTCAACCGCCTAAGAACAGGCACAGGAAGATGCAGGGCACTTATGAAAAAGTGGGGCCTTGCCCCAGACGGACAAACTGCATGTGAATGTGGGCAGGAACAGACGATGAGGCACCTCCTGATCTGCCCCCTCCTGCCTGAAAGCTGCACCAAGGAGGATCTGGAAGCCCTGACCCCTAAAGGAAGGGCATGTGCTGAGTTTTGGAGAGGGAAGCTGTAGCAGTAAATGGTGACTCGAGAAGAAGAAGATCATACTTACTCACTGGGGAGTGAACATCTCACATACACGACGTAAAGATCGAGGAGCGTTTCAGTACGATTTCAACATGTAAACGTACGTGTTAGGTTTCAACGTTCACTGACAACATAAACAAATGGGGTAAACAAACAAATGGGGTAAAACAAACAAATACAACCAATCGTCGCCACTGTTTTTAAAAAACAGTTACTTGTTGTATTTAATGTTTTTCACACTTGTGACTTTGCTTTTTGTTTCTACATGGTTCAATCTTGTATCTTTCTCTTGTTTACTTTTAGAACATATTTTAGAACTTTTTGTCAGTTAACTTTTGTTTATTCAGAACACTCTTTAGAACAACTTGTCTGTTTTTGTTTTGTTTATTAAGAACCTCCTTTTTCTCGTTCTTTAAATCCTACATGTATGTAATCATTATTCACTGAGGAAGAATGTCGGATGGACATTTGAAACGTTTAACAAATAAATTCTTATTATCCAGTTGTTAAGTTTTAAACACCTCTTCCCTGATATGAACCTGGATGACTAATATTCACAAGTGACACCTTCGCCCCCCACCCCACCCCCAATAAACAAGTATCGCTCGCATTCACGCAATTGTTGGCATTTGCATGCCTGTATCCCATGACCGCGCTTTACTCCATGACATGCGGTAACACATCTGACCGACTGCACTTTTATCGTATTTCGCAAGGGGCGCTACTACACACAGAAACGACCGAACTGCTTTTTCCACTCCCAAATCGGACTAGACTGTTTTCCGCCAAACAGACTGGACGTTGTTTTTCACCAACCCACTGAGAATTTTATGATTGTCCTTTTTTGTCTTCTCTTTCTTGCAGACGAACTGTGCTGTAAACACGCCTGCTGCAGACTATAGCTGGGTATCCAGATTCAATGTGCCACAAAACCTCAGGTAAATCTCACATTACAACTTTACCCATAAGGTTGTTTTATAAAACCTATACAGTCTGTCAGGCATGTCCCAACACTTATGCATGCTGCAAGATCAATAGAGTGAATCCTGGCCATTGCCAATTTTTCCACTGGTCATGACAGGAAAAAAAGCTCTCAAGTCAGATGACTTGAGAGCTTTTTTTCCTGTCATGACCAGTGGAAAATTAGCTTTTTAATGAGCTGAACTGGTCTGAAATCTGTTTATGTTGTATAATGGGACATACAATGTAAGGGGGCCTGCATGGGGGGGTCCCGACAACGCTCTACGCTAAATTTTGAGAGCCGGCTACGTATTACGCTGAATTCAGGAAATCTCTCGATTACGTTCTACGGTAAATTCCGGGGCACTACAACGCATTACGTAGAATTAAATGGCAAATTACGCTCTACGGAAAATGCGCCTATTACGCTCTACGTTTAATTAGAGCAGTCCGTCTACGCTCTACGTAAAATTAAAATGGCCGATTACGCTCTACGGAAAAGGGCATGCGGGGCCTCATGTAATTCTATCAATATTTTCTTCATCTGTGTCTCTGTGGGCCAATCCTTGTCAACATGATATCACTGGACCCGAACTTATTGCAGAAACTCTGTACTTGCACAAGAAGTCCCCCCTTTGATTTTGGAGATCGTGGCTGTATAAATTTTCATGCCAATAAGAATTAGTGTAAACCTAAGAAAGGCAGATGATTACTTGGTAGCAAATTTCAGTCCGTCTCCTTCCTCATTCCAAAATGGACTGCACCATATGAACCTTTTCCATATAGTGCTCTCCAGTAAGTGTTTCAATACCCCCATGAAGTCCCTAATACCCATACAGTGCTTTTTAGTAACAATTGTTCTTGAAACCCGCATACAGAACTTGACAGTAAAAAATATTCTTGAAACCCCCATACAGTACTTTTCAGTGTCAAGTATTTGCAAAACCAAAACCCCCATGTAGTGCTCAAAACCCCCCATACAGTGCTTTCAAGGGTTATCCCGTCGTTAGTACAAATTTTCGCACTTTGAGCCATGTCACCCTGTATCTGCTTGAAGATTACCTATCCAAGCCCCCTGTATCTGTTTTGAGATTGCCTATCCACACCATGCAGTGTCTGCTTAAAGATTACCTATCCCACCACCCAGTATCTGTTTGAAGATTACCTATCCCGCCACCCTGTATCTGCTTGGAGCTTACCTATCCATGTCACCCTGTATCTGCTTGGAGATGACATATACAAGCCACCCTGTACTGCTTAATACCTACCCATGCCACCCTGTATCTGCTTGGAGATTGCAATGTTCAGATGTTTCAAGGTTTAGCTCAACAGCCAATCAGAAGAACAGCCAAGAACACCACCTACATGTAGAATGCTGCATTCCAAATATGGTCACTCCCTGCTCTGCATTCCAAATATGGTAACACCCTGATTTCAGTATATTTTGAACAGAAAACAGTCAAAAAGTCTCAAATTATACAATTTTAAAGGCCCTGGGGTGTATGACAAATACATTTGTATGTCAATGAATTTCTGTGGGTATGTGTATAAGGTAATTCCATACCGAATTTCAGGTCATTTGGGTTTAAAACCAGCGCTCCAGAGCCCAAAATAGGCATTGTTTATCTGAAAATGACCAACAACAACAAATAAAACAATTTTAAAAGCCTGTATCGAAAAAATGAAAAAAAGAAAAAAACGCCTGACGGTATTTGCCCACTCTACCTCCATACCAAATTTCAGGTCATTTGGCCCCAAAATGAGAAAATTGAATCCAATGAAATGGTAGGAGAAGGAGGAGAAGAAGAAACATGAGTAAAATAATTATATATTTCATCTGTACTATGTACGGACTGAAATATGATTATCTATTGCATGCTTTGATGAGAGCGTGGAACAACACGGGAAAAATTGGCATTCTTGGACCACTCCTACCCAGGCTACAACTTTCAAGTCATGATTTTGGCACCAAATTATTCACCTTTTAATATCATAACAGGAGAGGTATTTCATTATAAAGCATAATGCAGGGGTATCATTAATTTGTCTTTAATTAAACCTACATGTATAATGTACCAAATACATCTTGCAATGTAAGACATATTACAACTTTGTACTTTGTCTGTAGTCACATCCCTTGAATCTTTCCTATATTGTTGAGTAGGGTATTCAAGTTGCAACATATTCATAAAAAGTACCAAATTATCATTAATATCTTGATAATATGTTGCATTGTTTGGCAGGGTGCAGGGAACTCTTGCACACCTGAAGGAGTTCCAAGACGCATTTCAGTGCCAGCCTGGAGACCAGATGTTCATGGAGGACAGATGTGATGTTTTCTAGTCAAACATGGAGAATGGCACAGAAGTGCCTCAGTGAGGCTTGTGGGCATGCGCAGCATCATTGGCTCACAGTACCATGATCAACCATGTTGTGGTATCCAATGTCATAGAATAAGGAATCATGTAATTGTAGCAATCTTGGCATGTAAGGTTACTAAATAACTTCTTCCAATGGTCACATTTTCTAACGAATAAAAAAAGTATTAATGGCTCGGCGCATATAAATAAATAAGCATAATTGTCTTTGTCAGTTTGGGCTTGGTGGAGTGGCTGTGGTGTGGGTCTGTATGTAGGTCAACGTCATAACTCGAGTAGTTGTGGATGGACCTTATTGATATTTGGTATGTTAATATCTATTGTTGAAACGAAGGTTAAGTTCAAAAATTGTCTACCTGGCATTTTGCGGGTACTGCAGCAGGCTTTTTATGCATTTGTTGATTGTATATGTTTCGTATAACTGGAGAAGCTGTGAATGGATCTTAATGATATTTGGTAGGTGAGTAGCGGTTATCAAAACAAAGTTCAAGTTCGAGAGGGTTCAAGTTGCTGCAGAGGGTTGTGTTTTTTGTACACCATAACTTGAGAAGCTGCAGATGGTTGTTGATGATTAGGGATGGTTAGGGGCAGCAATATGAAGGTTAAGTTCGATAATGGGCCTCCTAGCCAGTATGTACGGTACTACGGAGCTTAAAAGATTGGGGTAAAATTTTCCGCAAGTGTTATGTTAATGGTTTTAGAGTATTTGAAAGCTGTTGGGGCTGGGAGTAAGGCCCAGTTTACACCGGGCAAAAAAATCATTTGTCCTGGGAGATTCGATGCTTAGCGCCACAGCTGCGCATCGTAGGACAGATTTTTTGAGCGTATAAACAGGCCCACCACCGACGCGCGGCGATATTTGTGTAGCGCACACTGGAGGTGACACACGAAAACTACTGCACGGCACCGTGCGGCAGGCCTGTTCATACGCTCAAAAAATCTGTCCTACGACACGCCCCTCTGTGGCGCAGCGCGTCGAATCTCCCAGGGCAAATGATTTTTTTGCCCTGTGTAAATTGGGCCTAAGTGGTGTGATTTTGGGCCTCCTAGCAGCTTGTTTGAAACTGTAGTGGGAGTTTTTAAAAAACTTTTCAAGGCAATAACTCAAGCTTAATTCAAGATTCAAGCTTGGGTTGATGCTTAATTCAAGATTCAAGCTTGGGTTGATGAAATTTCATTGTGTTAGGTTCTTAGATACCTTAGGTTATGATTAACATATAGAGATGTATGAAATTGTAATCTATGCCTAATGAGCACGTCGGCAAAACCTGGATTTTCGCTGGATTTTTGGTCAACGTTGCATCAGAATTTTGCCTGTTGCAGACCATATCTTTTTCTTCACAACATTTGAAAACTACAGACGGGATGTCACCCTTATATACGCGAATTCGACCTTATATGAGACGTTCTGCCAAATTGCTATGCACAATACATTACGGGTTTCGCGCAGGCGCATTACGTTCTGCCGACGTGCTTGCCTAATGAACAGAAATAAATAGGGTTATTCATACATGTAATTGCTGGCACCACTTGTCAGTAGGCCCTGTGTTGACCCCCCCCCCCAGCCCCCCCACACACACACCACGGGCCTAGAGCTTGACTTAACACAGGTGTGAAAGTAGGTCAATAGTTGACCTCTACACCCTCTGCGGGGCAGGTAGAGAAGCGGTTTTGATATCTCATGATCTAAACATGCTAGGGTCACTAATTTTTGGTGTCAATAAAGACCTAATTTGCATAAATAATGAGAAAAATGCTATAGTGCAATAGTGGTGACTGACAGACAATAGTATGACTGAATTTCATACTTGTGGCATTTGGAAGTTAAGTGAAGGTGATCATCATTACCTCCATGAAATGTCATGGAGGTTATATTTTCAGTTGCGTTTGTGATCATTCTGTCTGTCATTCTGTCTGTTGGTCAACAAGATACCTCAAGAATGGCTGGATGGATTGGTTTCATACTTGGTGCGTTGGTAGGGTCTGACGAAAACTGGAAATGATGAGATTTTGGGCCCCCTAGTGGCTTCCCTTGGTACTGCAGTAGAACTTCCGATTTTGACATCTCGCGATCTGGACGTGCTAGGGTCATGAATTTTGGATGGTAGGTAGCCCTTGGGCTAGGGAAGAAGTCATGTGAGTTTGGGCCCCCTAGCGGCTTGTTCTGGAACTGCAGGGCGGTTTGTTTAATAATCTTCGAGAGAGGATAACTCAACAACCGATTGACGGATCGTCGTGAGTTTTGGTCTGTAGGTAGCTTAAGTGATGCTTGACATAATAAAATTACAATTATGCAAATTAGTATCTAATCTAGGATCTATAAATCTGCTGTGTTCGATAATAGGGCTATGAAACACTTGTGACATATGTAATTGAGAACGACAGGAACATTGGCAGATATGCATTATGTAAATGAGACCTAATTTGCATAATTAATGGAAAGTGCTACGATTTTATAGTGGTAACTGCTGGGAATTTAATACTTGTCGTATTTGGAAGTTCAGTGAAGATGAACAGCACTTAACATAATTTATTCAAATCATAACCTCATTTGCATAATTTATGAGGAAATGCTAGAATAGCTTTATTTTTAAGATAAGACTGTCATTGGGTGGAGGATATGATCAACTGATATAATTCATGCAAATAAGGCTCTTATACATGTAATTTGCATAATCACTGTGAAAAATGTATATGTCACAGGGGAGATTGGAATCCAGGGGAATCCGGAACTCTCCTAGGGGAGATTAGAATTCCTATTTCCCCTAGGGAAGATTGGAATCCCTATCTCCCCTAGGAGAATCTGGAATCCTCCTAGGAGAGAATGGAATTCAGATATTCAGATCCCAGTTTTTTCGAAGAAAAACTTGAATTCCTATTTCCCCTAGGGGAGATAGGAATCCCAATCTCCCCTAGGAGGATTCCAGATTCTCCTAGGGGAGATAGGGATTCCAATCTCCCCTACGGGAAATAGGAATTCTAATCTCCCCTAGGAGGATTCCAGATTCTCCTAGGGGAGATATGGATTCCAATCTCCCCTAGGGGAAATAGGAATTCTAATCTCCCCTAGGAGAGTTCCGGATTCCCCTGGATTCCAATCTCCCCTGTGACAAATACATGTAATTAGTTTAAACGGTTAACATGATTTGGCGAAGGTATGAGGTCGTGGAACTCTTGTTGTGTATGAAATCTGAAAATTAGGTTATAATTTGCATGTAACCAACAATATCATACCTTGTCAATGCCAAATGATAAGGATTTCAGCAGTGTGTTGCATGTTACTAGGTAGGGGCCATGTGAATACTTTCCATAAATATTTTGCTAATGAGCCATTTACAGGTGGCCATCACCATTTCATGGAGGTATGAGGTCGCCGAACTCTATAGTTAAACATTACTTATTCAAATAAGAACCTTATTTGCATGGTTAATGAGGAAATGCTAGAATAGCCCTCTTTGTTTAAGATAAGACTGTCATTGGGTGGAGAATATGATCAAAGGATATAAAATAATACAAGTGAGGATCTTATTTCCATAATCAATGTGAAACATTCATAATTTGTCAGTAGTCGTAAAGGTTAACATCATTTGGCGAAGGCTTGGGTCGTGGAGCTCTAGTTATATTATCATATATGAGGATAGTGTGAATTCCTCATGCTCTGATTTGTAGAAAAATAATTTTAATAGCGTAAAGCATGGAGTTTGGAATGGAATTGTTTTCCCTTAATTACATGACATGTTCTATATTTGTATACACATGCACATTAGCATCACAGACCAGTCCAAGCCAAGTACTGTCAATTAGTACAAACTGTAGATTAGGCTGTCAGCAGGCAAATCCAAATAATTGAACAACTTGTTCAAGATTCTTTGTTGATGAGTGGGTTTTGTTTTAAGTGATCAAAAATACAAATTACTACAGATGCAATAGATGAAGAATTGGAAAATCAATTAGAGGAAACTACATGTACAATGTATGCCACCTCAGTGGGCATCAGAGTACTTTCTCTTGGTGATTGTTACATTTTATATGTTCAGGGCTAAGATCCTGTCAGTGAGAAAGATAACACCTATTTGAACAAATGCCAGTTATTCATGACAACTTACATATAAGTTGTACACTGAATTTTATTGTCAAACTGAGATTGCCACCACATGCACAGGGAGAGCAACACCACCACCTAAAAAAACTATATAGCTGCCAATACAAAGACTCCAATGTAAACCAACCAGTCAGAAATCAAAAGGAAAAGTGTTGCCATCCAATTTAAGTTGCTAATTATATTACAGAATTGCTTGACTGGTGAGTCCCAGAATATTGACTTTGCCTAGACTCTTGTACGCGAGTCATCCTACATTATGACAAAATTGCACAATACTGGTAGACTATATTGTACATTTAGCTACTATTGAGATGAAAAGGAATTAACAAAAAATGTATATTGCTATGATAAAGGACTTGTTATAATATACATGTACCAGTATGTAGTATCCAATTTACATGTCACTCCTGTCTGTGTCTGCTTAGTAATACCACACATTGTCAATTACATTTTGTAAATCTATATTGCAAACCTGACAACTTCCTGTAGTAGTAACTAATAACGTTTTTCTTGTCATAAGTCAAAGGTAAACTTTACAAGTGAAGTGCATTTTTTCAACTATGAATGTCATACCCATTGAATTTCACAAATTACTTTTGAATACATCTTGCTGGTAATAAAATCATCATCATCATAAGGCTGTTCAATCTGTTCATTTACAGCACTGGTAATATTTATTACCTCGGGGAAAGAGATATCCTTCTGCAGAAGGGTACTGTTTTTGGTAATGTTTGTGGCGTATGATTTTTGGCATATGATTAGTTATTGGGGTCCAGATGATGCGAATTGTTACTCCGTGAAGGAGGTCAGGACCTCCGGACGGAGTGTTGTAATCGGCTGATTTTTCATGTTCGCAGTCAAAACACTGGGTTCTCTTTGTGTAATCGGCACGCAATTTTATACGCCGTCTGCGGGCATGCCCGTGTTGATGCACGAATGTGTATTTTTGCCGTTGCTGCTTTCGCGGTCAATGTAATATTGCAAACGCACCCCTACAATTACGAGGGGAATTGGAATGGTCCAGAAAAAACGCGTTGTTTGGAATAGCAGTGGGGGGGGGGGTGGAACTTCATGCAGATACGGGGTGGTTTTTATAAGTGGTTCCAGATGTTTTTGCCCATGGTTAAGAGATGCCAAGTTTTTTGGAAGATGTTCGCAGCCAAAACGCATTCTTCCGTACGTCGCATTTCTGTGTAATTTCGCATGTGGTGTTGCATTATGTCCGGGATGATGCACGTCTTTTTATTTTTACCGTAGCTGTTTTGATATTGGAGTAAATGGTTATTTTCGAAACATCCCCATGTCGTTGAAATGTTGTCGTCCGTTTATGTCACCGGTAGTAAGTCGGGGCGGGGCTGATGGGGACGGATATGTGGGGTGGTCAGAGGTCAACATTAGGAAAAATTTAATGTTAATACCGATGACCGAGTCCAAAAAACTGAAACGTGAAAATCGGATGATTGGACCTGATGTACATTTCTGTAGATTGTACACAGAATACACACATCTTTAGATAATCTGGCCATGGCAGGTATACTAGATTAGCGTACATCTATGTTTATGCGTTCAAAACAAGAAAAGTAATCGTTTCCCGGTATTATTCTCTCGAAACACGGCGCTGAATATAGGAAGAAGTAGCCTGTGTTACGCAATGCTTTCGGCCGGATTGATGTGCAACTGTTACTAATTGCAGGGTCTGGGCTTGGCCAGTCGCGGTGTATGGCCAGTCGCGCTAATATGCGAGTGTTCCCTGTAGACAGTCCTGGAGTTAACGTTGACTTGAGCGGTACCCGTTTTTCCGTGTTTGCAGCTAAAACCCACGGTCCCCTTTGTTCAATCGGCATGCAATTTTATACGTCGTCTGCAGGCATGCCAGTGCCAATACCACCTCTCAATCTGCAAATTATAAAATTTCACGGAGAATTGTCGCCTATGGCGTCTTGTTTTCATTTCATTGTATCTGAATTTTCAGGTGTAGAAATAAAATAATTGGACGCCTCGTGCAGCCTACGGTGTGATCGTCTAATGTTAGGGACTGTTGTGAAAGTGTATGCAGTAATCCATGACGGTCGTGGTTATATTATTTTTCAAAAGGGGGTGTCTGGCCCCAATAAATCTAGGTTTTCATACATAAGTCATAGTACGCAGGCGTGCGAAGGGGTCACTGACCTGTTTGTTACACAACAGCTGTTGTTATTTACTGGGCACCAGCTGATGAATAGGACTATACCAGGCTACTTTCTTTTCAGTTTTTTTTAGCCTGTATTGTGTATTATGATTGTGACATCAGCCACCTTTTTCTTGTTGTGTTACTGTTGTCATTGCTGTTGATGTGATGTCTGAAATTGTCAGCAGTTGTTGTGATCACCATGTGTTATATTTACTTCCTGGAGGTTTGGAATCTCAGGTTTCTTATTCTATGATTTTTCAGGGCACGTCAGGACAATACATCGACAAAAAATAATTAAAAAAAACGTGTTTTGAGTTAACTACAACATTGCATAGAGGGTTTTCTAATTGTTACGCATTTAATAGGATTAAAATCAATTGCACCTTCCCTTTAATCAACATTCTATAACATTATATTGCAATACATCCACCCAAATTTGCCAGGCCATAGTAAATGCTTTATCGTGTTTACAGTAAAAGCCGCTTCAATCAAAATCAACTCAACTTTGATATTGTACACTGCAAAATGCAATTAGCAACTGATTGAGAACTAAACCTCCTGTGGCATTATATACATATCAACTAGGTAATTAAAAGTATGCTTAATATGATACAAAACTACCTTCATTGTATTTAACGTTATACTCTTATTGACTGTCACCATCACTATCTACATCAGAAAACATGGCGTTGTACAACACTTCTTGCTGGTTCAACAGGTGATATCTGGTTGTCTTCTGTCTCAGCAGATCAAACTTTTTTCTGATAAGACCTATACAGGGAGAAAATAACATAATTCAGTTATCTTCATGGTGCTAAATAACATTCCTGTCCAAGGTGTTGAATAACCCTCACACTAACACTACTGTCCCAGGTGTTGAATAACCTTCACACTAACACTACTGTCCCAGGTGTTGAATAACCCTCACACTAACACTACTGTCCCAGGTGTTGAATAACCTTCACACTAACACTACTGTCCCAGGTGTTGAATAACCCTCACACTAACACTACTGTCCCAGGTGTTGAATAACCTTCACACTAACACTACTGTCCCAGGTGTTGAATAACCCTCACACTAACACTACTGTCCCAGGTGTTGAATAACCTTCACACTAACACTACTGTCCCAGGTGTTGAATAACCCTCACACTAACACTACTGTCCCAGGTGTTGAATAACCCTCACACTAACACTACTGTCCCAGGTGTTGAATAACCTTCACACTAACACTACTGTCCCAGGTGTGGAATAACCCTCACACTAACACTACTGTCCCAGGTGTTGAATAACCTTCACACTAACACTACTGTCCCAGGTGTTGAATAACCCTCACACTAACACTACTGTCCCAGGTGTTGAATAACCTTCACACTAACACTACTGTCCCAGGTGTTGAATAACCCTCACACTAACACTACTGTCCCAGGTGTTGAATAACCTCACACACACACTTCTGTCCCAGGTGTTGAATAACCTTCACACTAACACTACTGTCCCAGGTGTTGAATAACCCTCACACTAACACTACTGTCCCAGGTGTTGAATAACCTTAACACTAACACTACTGTCCCAGGTGTTGAATAACCTTCACACTAACACTACTGTCCCAGGTGTTGAATAACCCTCACACTAACACTACTGTCCCAGGTGTTGAATAACCTTCACACTAAAACTACTGTCCCATGTGTTGAATAACCTCACACACACACTTCTGTCCCAGGTGTTGAATAACCTTCACACTAACACTACTGTCTCAGGTGTTGAATAACCTTCACACTAACACTACTGTCCCAGGTGTTGAATAACCTTCACACTAACACTACTGTCCCAGGTGTTGAATAACCTCACACACACACTTCTGTCCCAGGTGTTGAATAACCTTCACACTAACACTACTGTCTCAGGTGTTGAATAACCTTCACACTAACACTACTGTCCCAGGTGTTGAATAACCTTCACACTAACACTACTGTCCCAGGTGTTGAATAACCTCACACACACACTTCTGTCCCAGGTGTTGAATAACCTCACACACACACTTCTGTCATGGTGCTGAAAGACATTCACACTGATACTTCTGTCCCTGGTGCTGTATGAATTCACATTAATATTGCTGTCCCTGGTGCTAACTGACATTCACACTCATACTGCTGTCCCTAATGCTGAATGGAATTCATGCAAACAAGGCTGTCCCCGGTGCTGACAAACACTACTGTTACGGGTGATGAATGACATTCACACTTACACCACTGTCCCTAGTGCTGAATGGCATTTACACTGACACTCTCTCTCTGTTGTTGAATGACATTCGCACAAACACTGCTGTCTCTGGTGCTATATGACCTTCACATTGACACCACTGTCTCTGTTGTTGAATGACATTCCCACTTACCATTCTACCCCTTATGCTAAATAACATCCAAACACTTGTCCCTGGCACCAATTGGCATTCACACTGACACTATTGTGCTATATAATGTCCCCCTTATATACACTACACTGCTGTCCCTGGTGCTGACTGACATTCACATAAATATTGTTGTTCCTTATATTGAATGATACTGTACTTGGTGCTGAGTCATTCACATTCAGTTCTGTCCCTGGTGCTGAATGATATTACTACTGACACTGCTGTCTCTGTTACTGAACAACTTTCACACTGATGTTCACACTATTGTTATGTGTATTCATAGGTAATTAACTCTCTGAATACTGCGGTGGACTTACCTGGTATACTTAGCTTTTCCTTAGGGGCCTGCTCCCAGTCTTTAACTGTTTCCACTTGTTTGAACATTTCACCTTGTACTTTCTTCCTCCAGAGTTTTGTATGATACACAGCACCACTAAGCAGTCCAAGCAGGAAAACTAGGCTACCTAATGCCCAGTATGCCTGGTCCTGATGGAAACCCTCCAGTGCATTTGTGGTCACACTTTGGTTGACTTGGTGACTATGTCTATGAGGAGTTTTTTGTGTCATCCTATCTGTTGGTAGTTTTTGTGTCTGATACATTGTTGACATTTGTTGAGTCTGGACTGCAATTTTTGGACTTGAATTTTGTTGTACAGTAACAGAGTGTGGAACATTGGCAGGGCCTGAGTTTACTGAATCAGAGGTTGATGATCTATACATGTATGTGCCTGTAACTTGTGTTGTGACTCTGCTGGATGCCATCTGTGGCATGGGTAGTGAGAAATGTTTCCGTGCTGTTGTTGATGCAGTCAAAAGTTTCCCTCGTTTGGACATGACCATATTTTTCATGAACTCGGAATCTGTTACAAGAAGTCTTCTGTCACCAGTTAATCTTGCAGAACTACCTTCTGTGGGCCCAACAGACAAAGCTGTATCTGGTTCTGAACTTAAACTGCCAGATCCCACACGGACTTGTACTGCTATGTCTGGTACCTCTGGATGCTGTGTAGCGTTTGTCTGTTGTTGAAGTGTAACTGCAGTGGTACTAGTTGTTTCAATGTCTGGGCAAATGACAGACTCCTGTTCATCGGTAACAATGTCAGCAGCCTGAAGGAGCCAGTGGGAGTACTGCCCATCTTTGGTCTCCCTGCTCTCCTCACCAGACTGAAGAGCATGTTCCACAATCCAGTCCTGCACCTGAGTGGGAGGGTATCAGACACTGTAGAGCATCTCACATTTCAGAAGCTATTGACAAGATTACATAATAGCAATTTAGTTCTAACCATCAACTGTAGCATATCATCAGGAGTTCTTCCAAAAAAATAAGTTCTGAGCCATGGTTTATTTTTCCCTTGGGAATTTTAATTGTTTAATAGGATGGTTGTGAAAAAGGCTTCTCTTAAAAAACTAACAATCATGTAATTCACTCATCGATGCCTGATGAAAGTTTCTCTCAAAACCTTTCCTTTCAAAACCCGAACACATACATTGTAGCACAACAGATGGGTCACTGCCAGCTCCCATGTACAACCTGCCATGTATACTGCACCTCTGTCACATTAATGTGGGCCATCTCCAATGTACATCCCCAGGCAGACAGGGCAAATGGATAAGTGTGAGTCAGCTTGGTATAAGGTGTGATGATGTGCTTCCTTAGGCACCTCCTGACAGTCCGTTTCAGCACATCAAGCTGCATCTGAGGAGCACAGGGGTCATACAGGGCAACCACAGCACCATGCTGCAACATAAGATACAACAGCAGGTAAATAACAACAGTGGAAAAGGCAAGTCAACCTAGAGTTCACCATGAACCATGATGGTTAGATAGTACCTTATAACTTATTCAATGAATATGAATTGAGGTCTTTTTTCGTATAGTTTCAGAATCAATTACATAATTACACTTTCAAGAGGTGACCATGAACAGACTGACAGATGTATGAATGGCAATTGAAAGTCAGGATGTATCATGACAAGTATTGCTGAGGAGACAAAATGTACATTGTAAACACCAGGAGCAATTCCTTGGAAAGAAATAGTTTCTAATGGATACTGTGAGTAGTGCCTGTCTTACCTCTATGTTGTGTAGCCATCGTTGTGGTGGTAGGTATTTATAGGTACCATACTTGGCCCACTTCGGTCTGTGCATCCCACTGTAACATGGAACAAATAAGCTATCAGAGATGGCAGACTTCACCCCTTTTGACACTCCCTTGCCATTTATGGTCTCACTCTCCCCCTGCTGACATCTGTTTCCTCTTTCACTCAAATATTTCTCTGCCCTTTCAATGTAGACATTGGAGTTAAAAATCATTCTATATAATTATGTATTTCTAACACTAGAAACAGATTGACACTGCCCCTTGACCCTTAATCTGCCAACATTTTGTAGGATGCAAAAGTAGGTTTCAGGAAACACAGAGTCTGACACACACACAAACACACAGACATGCCAAAATCAATACTTCCCTGCTTAGGGGGGAAGTAACAAGTGATGAAACCTGTCTTTACAAGTGATTTCAATCTGAAAACACCTCTATACATGGAGCTTACATCATCACCAAGAGATGTTTGATATAGAGATATGTCAAGGTTTTCAATACAATAGAATAACTAAGATATCAAGATTTTTCATAGTGACTGTCATGAAATCTCATTACAATATCAGTGTTATATTCTTACCTGTGTGGGATCCTCTGTGTGTATGTAATTCTGTCCCTCATACATTTGTGCAATGGCTTTAGAAAGAAAAAAATTAATAGAGTAAAATCTTGTTTAAAAGGAACATAAAAAAATGGGACCATCAACATATCACCATGGCATGTGTGGCAGATATTTCATAAGTTTCTCCACCTCTAAATCCCTCCCCCTAGATTGCCATGGTTACAGCTTGATGTACAGTATGTCTAAGGGTATCTTGAATATTCAAGGAAATGACAGAGGGTAATTGATACTAAATATAAAAGACTTTCAAGAAGTGTAAAAATGCTTAATACTGTAGATCAAAACATTCTTACATTAAGCAACAATAAGTTAATCCTTGGTTCTTGCGACTGGATATACAAATGTACAAAAAATAACATGTCAGTGAACAAAATATACCAACCTCTTTTGGTTTGGAACAGTTGCTTCTACTTGGACTCTAAAACAGAAATGGAATTGAAGATGTGACATAATACAACATGTATATGTCTATCTCTTTCACAATCTAAATCTAATCATACTATTTATTAGGATATAAGGTGGCATGGTGGTCTTGTGGTTAGGGTTGTAGAATCTGAAGGTTCTGGGTTCAAATCCCTGGCAGGCCCCAGTGTTAAAGGAACTTAACACCCATTTCCTCACTCAACTCAGGTGAAAATGACTACCTATCTTAAATTAGGGACATCCTCTCAGATGGGATGTACGTGTACATGCAAAGCCAGAGGTCCCGTGTTTGAGGACAGCCACACTTCAACCACTTCAACCAACAAGTTAAAAATCACATCGCACTCAAAGGGGTTCATCCTGGTGTGAGTGAATCAAACTTGACAGTTGGGTCTTATGCAGCTTGTACATTCTGTACAAAACTGATGTGTAACACCTAAAGGTGGTGTAATGGTCATGCAAAAGTGTCAATTTGCAAATACAGTCAAACCTGCTCAAGCCGGTCACCCAGGGGACCGGAGAAAAGTGGCCGCGTTGGACAGGTGACCTGCTTGAAGAGGGTCGATTCTCCCGACTCACAACATGACTGAGACTTAATGGTCTCCGATTCGAGGGGTTTCAATGTCAAATACTGCAGGTATCTTTAGATTCCCGGGGCCTAAACATCACAGTTTCTGGCAAATGAAGCAATGTTTTCAAATTTGAGATTCATCAAGTTCAATTACGTACTGTACTGTAATTTTCTGAGTACGCACGGCGGTATCAACATTTTCGAGCGCTTTGACAGGCTACCGACCGGATACCGGCTGTAAGCCCCTTGTGAGTGTATTCACGGTTTAATCGATTTCTATCTACGGTGTACAGTGGAGTACATCGACACCACGGATGATACAAACTGTAGTACTGACAGTAACTTTAATAGTTCTAAAACACGATTTAACCCTACCGAATAAGTTTTGATTTAATCGAGAACAATTACAGCGCGCTGAAATTCCCACCCATATCACGTAGTAGACTCCATTGCTCCATTGACCCAAAATGACCCAGAGGCGGCCATCTTTATCCTTAGACGAAAACATCGCCCGGCAGTAGAAACCCAAGACAAACCGGTCGGTTTGAAAATCGATGTTGCCACTGATTGAAAAATTTAAAGAATTATGACCCCGTCGACCGGCCGCCATGGGAAGGGATCGGGCCATGAGCGGACCCAATTCGTGGTGGCCGCGGCCGCGTTGGCCAGGTGGCCGGCCTGGGCAGGTCACTTAATGCTTGCGTCAATGGGGAAAATTTTCGGGACCGAGAAAAAGTGGCCGCGATGGCCAGGTGACCGGCCTGAAGAGGTGGCCGCCTAGGCAGGTTTGACTGTACATGTATTACTATATACGTTTCAGTTTGCACAGTTTTAAAGTGGTGTGAGTGTAAGTGCGAGTAAAGTTCTGTGGGCATGTGTCCAAAGTACCCCCATACCAAATTTCAGGTCATTTGGGTTTAATACCAGGGCACCAGAGCCCAAAATATACATGTGTGTAGTTTGGCATGCTGTCTGCTAGTATGCCCTGGATGATGCACGTTGTTTTCTTTTTTTATACCGTAGCAGTTTTTATAGGTAAAGTACAATATTTCTTCAGGATACACCGGGTCCCTTATTTTGAGGTGTGGAACAGTCGGACTGTCCCCACAGCTGTTAATATAGCATGGGCTAACATTCCTCCAAGCAGATATCCCATCAATGCTGCTGATGTTTAGCGAGCGCGCTTACATGACCTGATCTCCAAGCAGATGTTTCAGTTTGAGTGTGTGTAGCAGCAGCCAATTTTGTTTCAGAGTTTGAAAGAGAATAGCCCCCAGAGGGATTGACAGATTGTCATGATTTTGGTGTGTACATAGATTTTTGTATAATCATGGATTATAATCATAAAGTTTATGAATCTACTGCATTTCATGAAAGGACTCTCAAACATGTGACATACATGTACATGTATGTAACAGTGAGGTAGAGGGGAATATCAATAGATATTAATTATGTAAATGAGATAATTTGCATAATTGATAAGAAAACCCCATAATTCCATAGTCTGGTAAATAAAGTAATTCAATTCTTGTGGCATTTGGAAGTTAAGTAAAGTTGAAAAGATGAACATTTTTAAATATGAACCATGTAAATCAGGGCATTGTTTACATTACCTATGAGGAACCATGATTACTTCATGGAGATCTGTATCCTATGGACTCTTGTTTAACTTTGGGTTGACATCATACACAATGAAAATTACCATTGAAGTAGTACTAAATGCAACACAGTTAAAAACAACATGTGGAAGACATTGACGGCCCGCCGCGGTGCTAACATAAGCAATGTCCTTTAATCAGAATAGTTAATAGATCAAAGGAAGGGATTCAGTGCATAATACTTTGCCATGAAAAGCTGAAAACGTGCATTATCCTGTTATTCTTGATGTTATATAAGCCATATATCTTCATCCCAGAATTTTTGCAAATTTTTTTATTATTATTTTTTTTCACCCTGTCGCTCCTTTTTTTTCTGAAAAAATTAAATTGGTGTGGCCTTAGCTAAAAGTTATCATTTACTATGTGTTGCAGTTTTCAAGTCATTATGTTCAAATCGTTATGAATTATGATTAATGAATGGGTTTGAAGCATACTTTTGTATTTTGTATGAGTTTGTTTCTGTTAAATAAAATTTTGTGTTATATATTTATTTTAAGTACAACACATGTGCCATGCATGTCTGTATATGCTCTTTTATTTTGAAAACTGAATAAAAAGAAATAAAAAAATCAAGTCAAGTCAGTTCCCAAGATGACCAGGTTGACCTGGCATCTGTCTGGATCTATTTCTCTAGGCAATTTATAATACATATCAGAGTGGGATTGGTCAGTTGCCACACGACATAATTGATTCAAAGCTCTGAAGGGGGAGTCCAAGATTGGAGAGGATTGGTCAGAATAAATCACATGCATATATTATAGTACCCACAGTTTTTGCCTGATAGTCCCACACTTTTGGATGATAGTTCCACACTTTTGGATTATAGTCTCGCACTTTTGGATGATAGTCCCACACTTTTGGATGATAGTTCCACACTTTTGGATGATAGTTCCACACTTTTGGATGATAGTTCCACACTTTTGGATTATAGTCTCGCACTTTTGGATGATAGTCCCACACTTTTGGATTATAGTTCCACACTGTCTTTTGGATGATAGTTCCACACTTTTGGATGATAGTTCCACACTTTTGGATTATAGTCTCGCACTTTTGGGTTATAGTCCCATACTTTTGGGTGATAGTTCCACACTTTTGGATTATAGTCTCGCACTTTTGGATGATAGTCCCACACTTTTGGATTATAGTCTCGCACTTTTGGGTTATAGTTTCATACTTTTGGGTGATAGTTCCACACTTTTGGATGATAGTCTCGCACTTTTGGGTTATAGTCCCATACTTTTGGATGATAGTTCCACACTTTTGGATGATAGTCTCGCACTTTTGGGTTATAGTCCCATACTTTTGGATGATAGTGTCACACTTTTGGGTTATAGTCCCATACTTTTGGATGATAGTCCCACACTTTTGGATTATAGTCTCGCACTTTTGGGTTATAGTCCCATACTTTTGGATGATAGTTCCACACTTTTGGATGATAGTCTCGCACTTTTGGGTTATAGTCCCACACTTTTGGATGATAGTGTCACACTTTTGGGTTATAGTCCCATACTTTTGGGTGATAGTGTCACACTTTTGGATGATAGTACCACACTTTTTCCCTCATTTGCATGGAATAGTCTCACACTTTCTTTATAGTCCCAAACTACAATGTACATACTAATTAGATATTACCATGGAGAACAGCCACTTCTTATTGGCTGAATTATTGGTGTTCAGGCGAAAATACTTTCAGGCTAATAACAGAGACCACCACTGAATTTAGAATGACTCCTCACTACCTCTGTTAATGTATCTGAATTGTATACGAAACCGTTGCTATTTCATATTGTTATTTGTTTATTGTCCAGTTATGAGGGCTAGCCCTTTATAATAGCCTCCGGCTAGTTGGGCAGTCCTGGCTGTATATCTTTTATGCAGTTTAATAAATGAAATCAAAATCAAATCAGAAACTTACCATTTTAGCATATACAGGAGAATGTTTTTTTGCCTCACATTCATACTTTATGCCTTGTAAATCCACCGCTATGCCAGTCTGTGAAAACAAAGAACAACATTAATATCATATAAGGAAACAAGCTACATTTACAACTCGTCAGTCGTAAAGGTTAACATACATGCAGTTGTAATATTTTAGGTCTTTAATTTACAGTGTACTCTAATGGCTAACTTTAAAAACGACATGAAACTAATGACAATGAAATACATGACTTGTACAACAGTTCTTGAAAATAATGGTAAATTTTACTTAAATCCTATCAACCCTCTTTGAACCGTGACGGTGGGAGATTCCATCTTCCCGCCACTTTTGATTCACTCCTGACGTCATCATGCTTCCGACTTCCGGAATGACATCAGTGAGTGGATCATTCATCTGACGAAGGTTGATGAGTTCGACCGAAAATTCATGGTGAGTTCCCTTCTTGTGTTGGATTAAAGTTAAACTTTACCATTATGGATTCTACCAACACAGATGAGCTTTCATTCAAAGTTCCTGAAAATAGTCAAACGTGACAGACCAAAAATACACTCTTCTGATGCGAGAGAACATTGAATCTTGGAAATCAGCCTTCCACTTCTTGATCTCTGCAGTCAGTTGATTCAATTAAATGCTGCCAGTGACATCACGGTAAGTATGGCAGCCGGTTCAGAAACTGGCACCACACAGCTTGTGAAAAATGTTATTGAGAAGTAAACAAAAGCAAACATTAATAACTTGCAATTGTATGTAGTCACAATAGTTATAACACACTACAGATTAATTTTGGACAAAATATTGCACTTTGGACAAATGTTTGTAGCCCTTCACAGCTTATACTTACAAAGTTGATATTTTGTGACAAACTTGCTTGCCACCCAACGGATCATAATGACCCCCAGCGGGAGGCGTCACGCCTCATTGAAAATCGATAAATCTTCAGATGTTTCTAGAAAATCTGAAGATTTTCCAGAAAATCTGAAGATTGTTTTCAGATTTTAAGAAAAATCTTCAGATTGTTTCAAAGAATCTTCAGATTGTTTCATAGAATCTTCAGATTGTTTCATAGAATCTTCAGATGTTTTCAAAGAATCTTCAGATGTTTTCAAAGAATCTTCAGATTGTTCTGAGATTGATTTCAAACAATCTTCAGATTCTTTGTAACAATCTGAAGATTGTTTTAAACCATAACTTCAATGTGATGTTGAAATCTATGTTGGAGCTTCCTTCAATATTGCTTGGTATAAACATTAATTAGAATGGTTTTATTGTCTTAATTTAGGACTGTTGAGACAGTTTTTTGAGACGCTTTCCAGGAGAGTTGTTACTGCGGCGGCTTACCTTGCCCGCCAGGGATGATGGATGAATGTAGTTGTGTACTACTCTTGACGTGCAGCTACCAATTCACATGCAACTTATGGCTTTTTGTGGAACAGTTCCTAGTGGGCTTTAACAGAGACACCTGCCCTTACATAGCATGTAACACCACAGCGAACAAGATTTGTATCACACTCTGAACCAGTTTTTTTTTTTCATGTGCCTTAAAGTTTGTTTCTTTCACTGCTCAATCCTCGAGTGTTTGTGGGATCTCCACTTTTTGTAAATAAGTGTGGAATAAATTCATTAAAGATTGGGATGTAACTGCCACTGACCATGACGTTAAAGAAGGACTATGACACCATTCTATCTTTGGACACAAGGATGCAACAATTTCACTTTTATCACTGAACACAGGCACACAAACAGCTTGAGTATACTTCGTTCGGTGTAATGTAGCCAGCTGCCGCCGCGCCGCGTGCCTGCAAAGCTGGTGTGTTACGCCAAAGGGCGGTTATACCGGCTATATAAATACAGATACAGATATTTTTATTATTACAGCCTAGCTTTGATTTCTTTGTACATGTGTTTCTTGGAGCTGCTTCTTGTCACTGCTACTGTAAAACCGGCTACCGTGTGTGGTGTGTGGTGTGTTAATCACCCGACTCACTACCTGACGACACAATTTTTGTGCAAGATGCAAATTGGTGACGTATAATCCGCAGGCATCAGGGTCTGATGCATGGCGACTACAGTCATGCACAGGTCCTGCCAGGTTGATCTGTCACCTGCACAGACTCTCCAGTCAGTTCTGGTGACACCCAGCTTCTCAAGTGTGGAGAAGAGCTGGTCTTCCCATCTTGCCCTTGGGTAGCAACAGTTTGAGAGGCGTGTCCCAGGAAGGTCAACTGCTGCTTGACAATTCTGCGTTACTGGTGGCTGATTTGTTCTACCGCGGATTGTTTCGTTTGAAATAAAGTGATGCCAGCAGATAAAGTGATGCCAGCAGATACCTTTTATCTTTCTCAGAACCAAAAGAATCCAGTTTCTTAACGAGTGTCTTTGGTTTTCCTGGTATCTGAAAAGTCCAAGACGCCTTTGTGGCCTTGCTTTTTTTGTTATCGTGATAATCGTAGAAGATGGAATACAAGACGTTTTGAGGTAAAACGCAGGGGGGTAGTCGGGTTCCGGTACATAGGGAAGTAAGGTCCCACCTACCGATCTTGAACTCGACCACGTGTGGTAACATAATCATAAGCACAAATGAAATGATCATGATTTGCAAAGCCTTTGATGATTGCAACGACATGTGCCGCACACACCACTAACGCAATTTTTCCCACCCACCCACAGGGAACCATTGCGCGGTCACCGCCTAGCGCCTCTGTTTATTTGGCTTGTTTTATCTGCAGCGACCGGCAGATAAAACAAGCGATCCCGATCTAACTTGGCTGATTTTCTTAAGATTTTTGCAAAATTCCCAGGTCCTTCCTATGTCTTTCAATGCCGATTTTCATCCGTCCAAGATGATGGTCCCCAATCACGAGCGGCAACATTCCGTCATTGGCCAAAGCCTGACCACGCACCCTTAGTGGTAGCTTAGTCTACAAAAAAACAGTTGTTACATCTCTACCAGACTAACTACGCTGGCTATATAAAGGAGAATATTTGCCAGGAAAGTTTGGCCGCCTTGGGGTTTGACTGGCCGGGCAGTCGGAGGAAAAGAACAACCTTTGAGCGGCCGGACTCCCTTGGCGAATTTGCCTCTCCTTTATTTCCGATTCCTACGATCCGTATTCCCATAGCAAGGTCTTGGAGGTTATGAAAAACGGGCGCTGTCTGGAAGCTCTTGACCAGAAGACTTACCTACGTAAGGCCCCCCCCCCCCAAGAAACGCCGGTCGCTCCCGGAACGACTGCAAAGGAGGCAAGTATACATATAGATATCTTTAAGTTGCCTTAACCCGAGTTTCAACTTATACCTTGCAATAAATAACGAGATCTTTCTAATAATTGGAATAAACTAAGGCTCCGGGTTTTAAGGCTTCCCATGATAATTTACAAGTAGAACTAGAACTAGTAGAAGCTGGCTGGAATACCAGAACAAAATAGAGAGCCCAACAAAATGTCTTAAAGGTCTTTAGAAAATGGTCTGAAAACAGGTCTAACCCCTGGATAATAATTCTCTTTAGTGGATTCACATGGATGGAGAAACTCCACCCTCCCAAGTATCTTGTTTGTTTTCCGGACATGGCAGGTCACATGTACACCACAGGGGTGCCAAAAACCACAGCACATGTCAATCGGTGTAATGTGTATTTAATGAGGTGAATACTAGTAATGGCAAGTTCATTACTTGCTCAGTCCTGGGTGTTCAGCACGAAGGAAGGTGAGCATAGCTCGACACAAGAAACAATATCTTCATCAACAAACAACAAGACTTCGAAAGACTTTCTAAACATCATCAGTAATGTAGATCGACTTCTTCACTCCTGTCACAGCCCAGCAGACATCCCTATTGCGGCATTTGTAAAGTTTAAAGACAACATTTGGTTAAGTGTTTCTACAAAAGGTCTGGTTCGGATCTAGAGCCAACTTCGATATGTAATAAAACTAGAGGGAATTGCAGGACTTCATTCAAGTTCATGCGGCACTTAGATTTTACAGGAGTGTGAAAATCAAAAGTTCATGTTATAAGACTTGAGTGCTGAAGGAAAGGACAGGCTTGGCACTTGTCAAAAATGTTCTGAAGACGGGTGGGTCAGCTTGACCACAACCTTACTGGTATATTGGCACAAATCTAGTCCAGATGTTCCCCAAGTAGATGCACCAAGCAGATGCACAGTGTATCTTTTACAATTTGTGGATGGAACAATGCCATGGCTGAAACAATAGAAGACACAGAAAATGTATGTGGTGACTTCCACAGCAAATATGTTATAATCTGCTGTAACATTGACTAAGCTTTAGCTTTTGTATAACTCTTCAATACATAAAGTTCTACTGAAGGGTTTCATTTTGTAGTCTGCATGATGTACGATACCATGTGCCAATGTCCTCTACAATGCATCTCCAATGTAACAAAAACAGCCTTGGATAATTGGCCCATTTGCATCTTCAGGACTGCAAAGTCAGAGTGCCCCTTGCACACTGCCTGTGCATAGAGTTGTGTCCTAGCCTGTCTGGTGTGTCTGGTCTGGTGGTACTCTGACTACTAAATCCAACAGCACCCCTGCTGAGATAAATGATGACACAGGAAACATGATGAGGTCACAAGTGTCCCTGCCTGGAGGAGCTATAGAGGCCCCATCTCAACAGACTTTAAAATGTTTTAAGAATGTAGGCTTGTATATATACATGTAGTGACAATGATGAATGAAAACAAATTCCTTAGTAATATGTCTCAAGGAAAATACATACTGTGAAGTATACAAGCAAGGGTATTCTTTCCCTGGAAGGAAGATCAACCAGAGTGACCTACATATGTAATTAGTTACAGGACCCCCTACGTACATGTATACCCTGTGACAACACCCATCCTCATTTTAGGGATTGGCCATCATTGGGGCTCAGCCAGGCAAGAATCTGCCTGGCTCAGATCTTGGAAGCACTTTGTCATGATGTAGGAATGGATATTATGGAATTAAAGCCTACAGCCCTATATCGACATTGGAAACATTTTACAATTTAGCATTAAGATTTTTTTCAAGCATTAATCAGTAATACCACAAATGAATTATGAAAATTTGGTCATGCAAAAGTAAGTTATTTGAATCTAGAAACAACCTATTCATTTAATGGCTCTAGGACATTTTAGCAAAATATTAATATGGGAACAGTCTTAGAGCTAGGAGGATAGATTTGTTATGATATATGAACATTCACACTCTGTAATTGGGTAGTATCATTTTAGGCATAGACTTTTCTGGGAAGTAATTAATTGATTCACTTTTCTTTAACACATAAGCTTTGAAAACTGGCATATAATGGTTCTTTGAGTTCTTGATGGAAGATCAATGGCTACAGACACTGTGGGAGTGTAAGGTGTGGGCTTTGGACATGACCCCAGACCGCCCAAGGCAGTGATTGGCCTGTTACAGGAGTACTGTTTTGTAACAATTGGGAACTTAGTTTTTTGTCAGTTTTATTCTTTTAATCACTTTCCAATCCTAAATTATTTTCACATCTTCTTGTTTGAATACTCCCACCAGCCATCCAAAAAACTGAAAAGTGGAGAGGGGAAGTGGTTTACTATTAATACTAGCAGCAATGGATCTGTGATTAATTAGCTACCCACTGTGTTAGCCACCAGAGTTGTCTTCCTCATGTTCCTGATTATAAATTATAGTCTGAACAGTTAGCCAGAGCTGGGGATTGGCGGCTGGGGATTGGGTAACCCCCTTGGTGGATCCAAATAAAAAATAAACTCAACTCAATCCCCTGCCTGACACATAAATGTATCTACAATTCTTCTAGCTTTTCCAGTGATCTACCTGGCCTCAAAAACTGCTGGTTTGTTCCTAACTGTAATTTCCTTATTCTCCCTACCCCGGTATTTACAAGCTTAAGGTGTTCATCTTTAGCCTGGTTACCAAACGTATTTGTAGCTCCCGGGTCCTACATCCCCTCCGCAAAAAATACGTATTTTTTGCGGAGGGGATGTAGGACCCGGGAGCTACAAATACGTTTGGTAACCAGGCTAGTTCATCTTAGAAATACTAAGAAATTATGAGGTGCAAGCAAGAATCTCCTAGGTGCAAGTAAAAGTCCCTTGCTCCCCTCCGTCTGGTTTCTCCAGCCAGCTCTATCAAGGGCAATAGTCTCTGCTTCCCTTAGGGTAATTATAAGCCCGTGTCACTTCGAATCTGGTCTTTTCCACCTCTTGGGTGATCTCCCCCCCCCCAAAAAATCTGGGGGTTTTGAACTTATAAACTAAGGTGTTTGCTGGTCTTCGTGTAATGTTGGTAATCAAACTGGTGAGAGAGAATTAGGAGCCTACAATGAATCAACACCACCACATCCATTTTGCACAACATGGAATGGCTTGTTGAGCCACCAGACCTCCCACCAGGACCAAAAATCATCAGATACTGAGCCTGAAAGACCCAAGCTACCATCTGTGCACCCAGCATCTACATTGTACAGCTGGGGCATCATTGCTGTCAACTCCCCATCCAAAAAAAGTTAAAACAGTACTGTAAAAATGTACCTTAGAGTTTTCACACATGCCAGTTGACTTTTTAGTCACAAAGGAGAGCTGTAATGGAAAATCTGGTCGGCATTTGGTGGTATTTTTTATGTGACAACAATATACTGTTCCTAGCCTCCCCCTTTCATGAACTTGGTACAGTCCTCAAATCGCCATGGCTCTCTGGGCTCCCAGGGTGGCCTGTGGTTGTAGGGAACAGTGAACTGGTTTGGAACATGACAGCCACTGTTGAAAGGGGGCCTGCATGCCCTTTTTCGTAAGGCGTAATCAGGGCTTTTTAGTCGCCGTAATTCGTAGGCAGACGTCCCAAAAATCAACGTAATTCGTAATAGTACATTTGCCAAAAAGCGTAAAGGCGTAATCAGCTCTGAGAATTTAACGTAATTCGTAATCGGCGGTGAAAATTTTGCGTAATTCGTAATCACTACCGCCCCATGCAGGCCCTCTTGAAAGGATCATCTGCCAGGAAATCATTCAAAGTTTGGTGGTACTGTAACAGTGTAACAGTGGGGGGTTTATAAGCGCTACCAACAGATCCGTATTCGGGGTCTAGACTTTTTAGCCGAATCGTTAGAGCGTTGGGTTGTGGACTGGCGCTGAGGTTGGGCCGTGGGTCGTGGTCAGTGCTGTACTTGTTTGTTGTGTTAAATCATTTGACACTGATCATGAAAGGGGACGAGATTGGCCCAGGTTTCATAGAATTACTTAGAATTGAAAAGAGCCAATTTTCTTTTGCTCCCTTTACTATTTGTATACTGGGGCTCCCAGCTCTCCTACATGTACATGTTTTTATATGTGGTCTATCTATCTTTTAATACCAGGGATCACCCATCCCAGCATGGGGTTGATTATTATCAGACAGGCTGGAGTAACCCCTGAGAGTGTTGTCTGAAAAAAACACAGCTATAATTAGTATAAAACATCTTCCTAGAAGAAATACATGTGGCTCACAGTACTCAGGTACATGTGTGGCTGTACTCAAGCATGGGTGTAGAAAACCTCTGACCCTTCCCAAAACAACATGGTGATGCTTCATTCCATGACAAATGTTTTGTTGAAAATTACAGTTCAAACTTGCTTCATAATCACAGTGTTTGTTGGCACCTTACCCCTATAGCCTAGCCCTCCCTGGGCCTAACCTGGGGATGTCTGTGGTAAGATTTCCTTGGAGGCATGTGTTTGTTTTGCCGGATTAACCATGGCCCCTGGGAATCTGTAATACTAGTGATGGTCCTACAATCTTGGCATGGGGTTGACAAATAGGTTTCCCTCCCAGCCAATTAGAAAGCTATTAACAATTATCTCTATCAACTCTTGCTGGACACTGTAAAACACTAGGAATCCACACAGGAGACAGGGTTGTACATGCTAAGGGTTTATGATGTTTGGGTTGGGGGTTGAACAGGAAAACAATTCTGTACTTCACTGATGATTAGATTGACTGTTGAATTCAAACTGAAAATATTAATCAGAGCAACATATTGGTATCAAAACAGAAAGGCCTTTGCAAAATTGCTAACATTATAAGAATAGTTCCATGCCCGTAGCCAGGGGGGGTTCGGGGGGTTCGGAAAAAACCCCCAAAAAAGCAAAAAGGTCCACTTTTTGTCTAAAGGTCCAAGATTTTTCTTTAATAAGTGGACAGATTTGTATCACCAACGGGACTGGAATCCTATTTGACTCTGATTTTCCCATAGAAATCCTCTCAAAAACGCAGGAAATGCTATTTCAGAAGGTTCAATTTTCAAAATTTCCGGGGGAGCATGCCCCCGGACACCCCTAGACACCTCGCGCCTTCGGCGCTCGTTGGTCCCTTGGATGGTAGGAAGAACCCCCCCAAGCAAAATCCTGGCTACGGACATGAGTTCATAGATTGAAGGATGTAAACTTTCTGTACTATTGTGCAGTTCAAGTGAGACAAATACAATGTAATGATTCTCAATAAAGCCCAACATTCACATCATGTATTTTCTCTGACAAGAAATAAGGAATTTTTAGCACAGGCTTGGATGTGCACTATAACTACAAAATCAAGCTTTCCTGTTGCAGTATGAACTTTTCATGATGGGCCTGATATTCATATTATACTAGCAGCTGTGTGGTCCATCACAGTCATAGAAAATGCTTACACTGTATATATAATGGCGGTTCTGCTGTTTAGAAAAGTATTTAATATGAAATGATAACTAGGGTCAATACAGCATTTTCCCTTACACCACAATTGAATTATATGTGAAACATGAGGAACATATTACTTAGGAGGACAGTCACTGAATCAGGTAGGTGGCTGTCCTCTCCTCCGCCCTGTGTAATTACTTAGGAGGACAGTCACTGAATCAGGTAGGTGGCTGTCCTCTCCTCCGCCCTGTGTTATTACTTAGGAGGATGCCTCAACTTCAGTAGACCCCTAGTTACAGGACAATCCTTACCTCCACCCTAGTACGCCCCCGTACACTCCCTTTACTGCACTTTACAAAACACCTCCTTACCCTCTTGGCTTGGTCTTGGTGATTTTCCACGTTCTTACTGACATTAAAGTTTTTTTCTACCAAGCCCAAGCAGTCTACTCACCTTTAATGTGTAGAAGTGCAGATAATAGGGAGTATTTGGGCGGCAGATCAAATCATGTTATTAGCTGCCTCTGAACGGTTTCTTAGATGAGAACTGAGGAAGACTTGTGGGGGAATGTTAATTTCCTGACCATGAGTGAAGTTTCTAAGTGTAAATATGGAAGTATCTCATTTTGTTTGTAATTTTGTTGCATTTTGGTCTATTTTTTAGCTAAAAATGAATACTTTTAGGTCATGTTCCATGATAGTGGAAGCAATTTTGCTGAAATATGGTACAAGCATGTAATATAACAACTCATGAATCTCATTTAATGATGATTAGTTTGTTGTTCTAAATGGTATTATTTCTGCCCCCAAAATGTACACTTTTGCCTCATGCTTGATACTGTTTAAAGGAATAATGCTGGACTTTAATAAGAGCATATGACATGGTAAGGCATATTCAATTTTATACAACAATATACAGAATACTCCATTATCTGTTTTGTTATGTATACTCGAGCTGTCTGTGTGCCTGTGTTCAGTAATAAAAGTGAAATTGTTGCATCCTTGTGTCCAAAGATAGAATGGTGTCATAGTGAAGTGAAGTGGGGTCGTGTGGCGAAGCGGTAGCGCGTTCAGCTCAGGGCCAAGAGGTCCCGGGTTCGATCCTCACTCATGTCACCGATCTTGTGCCCTTGGGAAAGGCACTTTACACGACTTTCCTCACTTCACTCAGGTGTAAATGAGTACCTAGCTTCGGTTAGGGACGTCCCTCGGATAGGACGTTAAATGGAGGTCCCGTGTTTGGGGAGAGCCACACCCCACGCACGTTAAAGAACCCACCATACTTATCGAAAAGAGTAGGGGTCCTTCCTGGTGTGAGTGGTTCAAACCTTACAGTCTGGTCTCAGGTTTGACATCTTGTAGAGGTGATAGTCACCTGTTATGTCAATCCTTCCACAATGTGGTAAATCTTCATAAATAAATAAAGTCCTTCTTTAACGTCATGGTCAGTGGGCAGTTACATCCCAATCTTAAGTGAATTTATTCCACACTTATTTACAAAAAGTGGAGATCCCACAAACACTCTAGGTAGTGAGCAGTGAAAGAAACAAACTTTAAGGCACATGAAAAAACAAACTGTTCAGAGTGTGATACAAATCTTTTCGCTGTGGTGTTACATGCTACATGTATATAAAGGCAGGTGTCTCTGTTAAAGCCCACTAGGAACTGTTCCACAAAAAGCCGTAAGTTGCATGTGAATTGGTAGCTGCATGTCTGCCTGCCTGCTATATGTAGAACTGTCTACACAGAATGACTCACAACTTCTGCAAAAAGATTTAAACACCCTCGAAGAATGGCAAAGCAAATGGCTGATGCAGTTTAACCCTGAAAAATGCTATATTATGCACATAACAAACAAATGAACCCCACATGTAACTAGCTACCGGTTTTGTGGTCAGGCTTTAGCAACAACAAAAACCCACCCATACCTGGGTGTTACACTGACAAGCAGCTTGAAGTGGGGGTGCGCATGTTAACAATATCACAACGAAGGCTAAACAAACATTGGGAGTAATCAAACGTAATCTGTGGGCATGCCCAACAAGAGTAAAATCACTTGCATCCACATCACTTGTCAGACCCAACCTAGAATATGCCGCGACAGTATGGGATCCATATACAAAGAAAGACAAAGATAAACTAGAAAGGGTACAGTACCAAGCTGCAAGATTCTGCACGAACAACTATGAAAGGGGTGCCAGTGTCACGGAAATGAAAAGAAACCTACAGTGGGTGTCACTGGGTGACAGGAGAAAAATGTCCAGACTATGCATGATGTACAAAATGACTAATAAACTGGTGGATGTACCAACTACCAAGTACCTAATACCAGCTAAGAAAAGAACAAGAAATAGTCATGCCTTCAAGTACCAGAGCCATCAAGCAAGGATTGAGGTGTTCAAAAACTCTTTTTTTCCTAGAACAATCGTAGAGTGGAACTTGCTGCCAGCAAGTACAGTAGAGGTATCGTCATTAGATAGTTTTAAACAATGTCTAGAGTTAGACGTTCAAAGGTTGGGTGTAACAGCTCGTTCGGTGTAATGTAGCCAGCTGCTACCGCGCCGCGTGCCTGCAAAGCTGGTGTGTTACGCTGAAGGGCGGTTATACCGGCTATACAGATACAGATACAGATGTCAAGAGTAGTACTACATTCATCCATTGTCCCTGGCGGGCAAGGTAAGCCGCCGCAGTAACAACTCTCCTGGAAAGCGTCTCAAAAAACTGTCTCAACAGTCCTAAATTAAGACAATAAAACCATTCTAATTAATGTTTATATCATACCAATCAATATTGAAGGAAGCTCTAACATAGATTTCAACATCACATTGAAGCTATGGTTTAAAACAATCTTCAGATTGTTACAAAGAATCTGAAGATTGTTTGAAATCAATCTCAGAACAATCTGAAGATTCTTTGAAAACATCTGAAGATTCTATGAAACAATCTGAAGATCCTTTGAAACAATCTGAAGATTCTTTGAAACAATCTGAAGATTTTTCTTAAAATCTGAAAACAATCTTCAGATTTTCTGGAAAATCTGAAGATTTTCTAGAAAAATCTGAAGATTTATCGATTTTCAATGAGGCGTGACGCCTCCCGCTGGGGGTCATTATGATCCGTTGGGTGGCAAGCAAGTTTGTCACAAAATATCAACTTTGTAAGTATAAGCTGTGAAGGGCTACAAACATTTGTCCAAAGTGCAATATTTTGTCCAAAATTAATCTGTAGGGTGTTTTATGTATTGTTTGCTTCTTGAAAGAACAGAATTTATCAGCAGTGGCGCCAGGTTCTGAACTGGCTGCCATGCTTACCATGATGTCACGAGACAGAACAGACCATGGCCTGACAAGATGGAACAGGCTCAGACTTTTCTGCCCCTGGTAGAATTCATCCCAATACTCATGACTATGAGCTCAAGGGTAAATGTCCAAAGTATAAAAGCACAGTACCCTTGTACCACTGTTCCCCTGTTTTGCAATATCCCTTCAGTATGTAACACTATTTAAACAAGACCTCTATCTTGATTCACAGTGTGGCAACACACAGGGATGAACAAACTTGGCCCCAACATCTCATGGTTTGACTGTTAAAAAAAACAAGAAATCTGAGATTCCAAACCCCTGGAAGTATGTAACACATAATGTTCACCAGTAACACTATGTGACTTGATAAATGGGTGACATCACAATTATTACAGAATACAGGCTAACAAGGCTGGCAATTAAAAACGTAATTTCCATGGAGACGGTTTTGCATTGTTTACTGTGTTGTATATGTTAGAGAATGTAAGCATTTATATTGAGATGGTTAATTGGAAGTACATGTGGTTTTGTGCACTTTAAATCCTAGATAGTTGAAACAGTCCCCCTTCTGCGATAACCATCCGAGCACAGGAAAGAATTCCAACTCTGAGAACAATAGCAAAAAACTATCGCCATGGACACTGAAGGAGGTGATTCTATGCAAATGACAAGTCAGAGAAAGAACTTCAAGAGACAACACACCCTGACGTTGAAATGACACAGTCGGATGACATGAGGAATAACCAGTTCCAATAGAGGACTTGAGGGAAATTAGGGTATACATTAAATTTTTGTATACGGACTCTATTTGGAAAACAGTCAATGTAGCTCAGATGTTCCCTCGCCGCTCCACCAGCAAGGACAAAGCCTCTACTATAAGCAATGCAACCCAACAACTGAAGCAATAAAGTGACCCTGGAACAGTCTATGCCATTTTCCAATGACTTGGACAACAGTTAGCATGAAGACTCCTCCGTGCAAGACTGTCTGGAGAAAACAGAATAACTGGTTTCTCACGCCAGAGCATCATTTCCAAATGCCACGAACGTGCTTTCACAAGTACTGCCGCGTGGAAGTGACCTTCACTCCAACCTAAACAAGAACATCAAGAAGTAGAGTTCGGCAACCTCATACCTCCATGAAATGGTGATGACCACCTGTAAATGGCTTACATTTACAATCCTGCTCATAGCAAAATTTTTATGCAAAGTATTCACATGGCCTCTACCTACTAGTAACATGCGACACACTGCTGAAATCCTTATCATTTGGCATAGACAAGGTATGATATTGTTGGTTAGGCCACACCAATTTATTTTGTTGCTTCTCGGATTCGCCGCTTCAAAATTATGCCCCGAGTAGAGAACTAACACAAAACAGGTTAAAATCCCCATTGAAAATGGCCACACAACAGTTTAACCAATCGGAGACCTTCTTTATGGTCATATGCTAAAGAACAACCAATCATAGAGCTCCATTTCAAATTCAAGATGGCGCCATAAGCCTTATACATGTAGTAATTGTAGTTCGTGCGCCACTCTAAACTCTCTAAAACTAGACTAAATTCATTGTTTAAAACTCTAAGTTGAGTTTAATTTTAGGTTTTAGTTCTAGAGTAACAAATTATGTCGGTCCAAGAGGATCCGAAACAGCAGAATTATGCGATTGTTCGTGCTTTTGAGGAAAAACTTTCACCGAACTTTTCAGGCCATGGCACATGGTCTGGAAGCAGCAACAGTCTGCAGGTTGGTATTATTCAAATGTTTTAGCAAATGTTTCTTAACGAATTATTCATGGTCTTCCCATGGGAGATTTCTATAATAAATATGGAACGATCTTAGGTCTTTATGGAGTACAGACAAAAATTTTGGGAGCACTGACTTTCTGATTATACTGCTGCAGTGCTGCTTGTAATATAGTAATAGTATGCAAGGATTATGCATGTCACTTGTATACAAATTACAAATTTGCTCATGTTTTTTTATTATTATACCCAGGCATCATTCTCAAACTGCACCTTCTGCACAACAGCAATAAAACATGGATCAAATTCCCACTGTTTCACCAGGAATGTCTGGAGAAGGGTTGCTATTGTTTGAAAAGTTTGTTTATCCAGGAAAGTACTTGAAATAAATAGGAGAAATGCTGCCTCAGACTGTTTTTAATGCAATAGTGGCTTATTAAATTGTGGGTTGACATCATTTTATACACCATAAAAGTGATAAATGTAACACAAATAAATTTAGTTAAAAACAAAAGACTGGAAGACACAATTTGATGGCCTGCCTCAGTGTTAAGCACTGAAATGTGGAGATGACTGGGCAAACCTATAGTAGAATAATTCCTATTTCTTTTTTTTATTTATTCAGAATTGTAGTTAATAGATCAAAGGAAGGGATTCAATGCATAAAACAAGTGCCATGAAAGCTGAAAACTTTCATAATCCTGTTATTCTTGATGTTATGTAAGCCCTACATCTTCACCCCAGACTTTTTGAAATTTTTTTTTCTATTTTTTTTCCGCCCTGTCGCTCCAATTTTTTTCCTGAAAAAATCCGAGAAGCAACAAATTAAATTGGTGTGGCCTTATATGCAAATTATAACCTAATTTTCAGGTTTCATACACAACAAGAGTTCCACGACCTCACACCTTTGCCAAATCATGTTAACCGTTCAAACTAACTAATTATACATTTTTCACGGTGATTATGCAAATTATAAGAGCCTCATTTGCATGAATTCCATCAGTTGATCATATCCTCCACCCAATGACAGTCTTATCTTAAGAAATAAGGCTATTCTAGCATTTGCTCATAAATTATGCAAATGAGGTCCTGATTTGAATAAATTATGTTTAGTGATGTTCACCTTCATTGAACTTTCAAATATGAGTATTAAATTCCCAGCAGCCACCACTATAAATTTGCAGCAATTTCCCATTAATCATGCAAATTAGGTCTTCTTTTACATAATGCATATCTGCCAATGTTCCTGTCTTTCTCATTAACATGTCACTAGTGTTTCATAGCCCTATTATCAAACACAGCAGATTTATAGAATTTCCTCATTAATTATGCAAATTAGATCCTGATTTACATAATTGTAATTTTATTATAACAAGCATCACTTAAGCTACATGTACCTACATACCAAAAATCAAGACGATCCGTCAATCGGTTGTTTAGTTATCCTCTCTCGAAGATTTTTAAACAAACCGCCCTGCAGTTCCAGAACAAGCCGCTAGGGGGCCCAAACTCACGTGACTTCTTCCCTAGCCCAAGAGCTACCTACCATCCAAAATTCATGACCCTAGCATGTCCTGATCACGAGATATCAAAACCGGAAGTTCCGTTGCAGTACCAAGGGAAGCCACTAGGGGGCCCAAAATCTCATCATTTCCAGTTTTCGTCAGACCCTACCAACGCACCAAGCATGAAACCAATCCATCCAGCCATTCTTGAGTTACCTTGTTGACCAACAGACAGAATGACAGACAGACAGACAGAATGACAAACGCAACTGAAAATATAACCTCCATGACATTTCATGGAGGTAACTATAACCAAATGTACATTTTTTGGCTAAAAATTGGCAAAAACGCCCTATCTTACACAATTTTAAAGTGGTGTATGTCAAAAGTGTGAATGATGTTCTGTGGGCATACTGTATGTCCAAGGTATCCGTATACCAAATTTCTGGTCATTCGGATTTAATACCAAGGCACAGGAGCCAAGAATATACATTTTTTGTCTGAAAATAGCAAAAAAGTACCAAAAGTACACAATTTAAGTAGTGCATGCCAACAGTATGAATAACATTCTTTGGGCATGTGTCCAATGATCCCCAATACCAAATTCCAGGTCATTTGGTTTTAATATCAGGACACAGGAGCCAAAAATGTACATTTTTTTTCTGAAAATAGCAAAAAAGCCCTATTTTACACAATTCTAAAGTATGTCAAAAGCGTGACTGACTTTCTGTGGGCATGTGTCCAAGGTATCCCCATACCAAATTTCGGGTCATTCGAATTTAATATCAGGGCTCCAGATCCCAAAATGTACATTTATTGCCTGAAAATGACCAAAAACCCAAATACCGGTAAAACATTTTTGAAACCCTGTATCAAAAAAATGAAAAAAACGTCTGGGGGTATTGGCCTACTCTACCCCCATGACAAATTTCAAGTTATTTGGCGGGAAAAATGACAGAGTTGAATCCATTTAAAGAAATGGCAGGAAAAGGAGAAGGAGAAGAAGAAACACGAGAAAAAGCAATATATACATGTACATGACTGTAGTTCATCCATACCTATGGTATGGCTGAAATATCATCTGAGTCTTACAGCTAACCAGGGATGACGACAAAATAATCTACATGTATGTACTCCACAATAAACTGTCTCTAACGAGACATCTCTACAAGCACGTCATGGCATTCACTTGGATGACGTCACAGGGACAAGCCTTTTGGTGGCAGACGTGAACAAACCCTTTGTACTGCAAATCGAGGATACATGACTTTTTGTACAATGCATGTCCAACAACAGCCAGCAAAGACCACAAGGCACACAGCATGTATACACTGTACATGTATGTAATACCCCAAGCTCAACAAGGTCAAAGACCGCCAGCACAAGCAAGGTCCCTAGGCACCAACCCCCAGTACTGTGTTCAGCACAAAGCCCAGCAAACACGCCGAGATGACTGTCACTACAAGCCAAAGACTGGAGTCGCCGTCCCTGCGGATATCAGTCCCAACCACAGATGCCGGAACAAAAGATCATCAACTTGGCCTGCAAACTGCAAACATGTGGACAAGCCAATACATGCGGACAAGTACATGTACATGTAAATTACATGGAAAGGAAAGGTCCCCATTCCACTCCATGCGAAGCCTTGGGGTGGTGCCCATCTCCATTTCTGTAGCCCTTGGGCCACACAATTGTGCAATCACTACAGGGGGCTAGCCCGCTGGTAGTGTTGTATGCCCGCTGGCTCTGATGCTGAGTGCCAAGCAGAGAAAGCAGTATGTACCATTTTTAAAGTCTTTGGTATGACCCGGCCGGGGTTTGAACTCACGACCTCCCGGTTACAAAGCGGGCACTCTTCCCGATTGAGCTATTGCACCGGACATGCGGACAAGTTAATTACATGCGGACAAGTAAGACACCATCCTCACAGGGAAGTGACTTTTGTATTTGTTTTATTGACAACTAGAGTTCGTGGAACACCTCCGTCAGGTGTGGATATTTTGTTTTATATTGTTAATGTGGAAAGAAATATACTTGTACATGAATATGCAAATATACTTTGTATATGCATGAATATGCAATTTTCTTCTTTAAAAAAAAATCTTTCTTTATTTGAGTTTTTCAAATAAATGAACAAAAGAAGCATGGCCAGTTACATTGTATACACAGACACATTGTAGTACCACAAAAATATACTTAAAACCAGGGAACAGATTGAAATGCCTTTCTTGTGGATACTGTCTTGTGGCTGTACCACCTGCCGTGCTACTAGGCCTCGATAAGTACACTTGTATATATATCTTAATTGAAATGTAATGTTACAGTAATGTTATGTATTGTATTTTATGTCCTAGTATCACCTTGTTGGCATGGTGGCTTTGAAAAGGTGTCCTTATGTCCATCTGTTCCAACATGCCGTCCATGTATGTGGAAAATTGTAATAAACTAGAAAGGCCGACATTTGCTCCGGAGCAAATACAGCATATTTCAGCCATTTCCTTCCCATTTTAAAGTCCCATTATACACAATTTGAAAGCGGTGTATGCCAGCAAGGTGAATAACGTTCTGTTTGCATGTGTCCAAATATCAGGTCATTTGGTTTTAATATCAGGTCATGGGAGCCAAAAATGTGCATTTTTTATCTGAAAATAGCAAAAAAGTCCCAATTTCACAATTTCAAAGTAGCATAAAGTACATGTAACATCATACATGTAAGTAATAGGTGTGAACAAACACATATCAAAACAGAACCTGGACGTCCGAGGGAGACCCTCCTTCCCAGAGGCAATAAGGTATCTTACAGAACAAAAAATGAAGGAATGAGATAATATTATGTGAGCCCAAAATGAATGAATTATTTTATATTGCATTCTACAAGGCTTGAAGTACTGGATGCATATACTCTTTTATGCACCCCCAAAATTGGAGCTGTGCACTTTATTTTTGATTGTGATGAGTGCACGGGTTTACCTACTATACATTTGTGAAGGGTTAGTAATACGTAAATTGCAAGCAGCTGGAGTCAAAGCGCCAGAAAGGAAAAGAGAAACAACAACCACAAAACATCTCCACTTTCATGTGTCCCAGCCATGACTGCCATGTTGATATTAAGCAACACAGGATGCTGTACATGGCCATTTACTGATGCTTTTGTTGAAGATTATAGATAGCTGAACTTAAGACAAAGCTCTGACCACACCATCCTGACACATTGCAATAATATTACATATCAGTCTGAAGAAAACACAGTGTTTATCAAGATGTTACTAGTGGCTGTCAAAAATGACAAATGTGTGATGTAAGGAGGCAATTTCATGCAACATTAGTGTGAAGTACACAGGCAGATTTGAGGTTGAAAAATCAAAGAAAGATCTGCTTTGGATAAGAAATGGTGTAAATTCTTGTGACCTTGGGTACATGTACATTGCACATGTGAAGGTAATGTTAGATACTGATGTAGGAGTACAAGTACAAGAATAGACTAATTGTCAAATTATACTATTCATTATGCTTTATTTGCATATAGTGTGAATACATAGTGTAAAAAAGAACACAAATATGAAGTGTGCAGGAGAAAAACAATGACCAATATGGTCTATACTTAGTCTTCTCCAATTACTTCATAACACTGATAAATGACAAATAACTAAAAACTATATTTTCTATTTCTTATCAACCAATAAACCAAGAAATTATTTCCTGCAGAACTAAATATGTACAAAACTGATAACTAAAAATGACAACATTTGCAAGCAAATACATATTCAGTGCACTCTCCATTAAAAAAACGATTGATCCAAATCATAGTATTACTAACAAGAGTTCCACGACCTCATACCTTCGCCAAATCATGTTAATCGTTCGAACTAATTATACATTTTCTCAGTGATTATGCAAGTAAGAGCCTCATTTGCATGAATTATATCAGTTGATCATACCCAATGACAGTCTTATCTTGAGAAAAAAGGCTATTCTAGCATTTCCTCATAAATTATGCAAATGAGGTCCTGATTTGAATAAATTATATTTAGTGATGTTTACCTTCACTGTACTTCCAAATATGGCAATTATTAGATTCCCAGCAGTTACCACTATAAAGTTGTAGCAATTTCCCATTAATTATGCAAATTCGGGCTTCATTTACATAATCCATATCTGCCAATGTTCCTGTCGTTCTCAATTACATATGTCATAATTGTTTCATAGCCCTATTATAGAACACAGCGGATTTATAGAAATTCCTCATTAATTATGCAAATTAGCTCCTGATTTGCATAATTGTCATCTAATTATGTCAAGTATCACTTAAGCTACCTACATACCAAAAATGATGACGATCCGTCAACCGGTTCTTGAGTTATCCTCTCTCGAAGATTTAAAAAAAAAAACGCCCTGCAGTTCCAGAACAAGCTGCTAGGGGGCCCTAACTCACATGACTTCTTCCCTAGCCCAAGAGCTACCTACATGTACCATCCAAAATTCATGACCCTAGCATGTCCAGATCGCGAGATATCAAAACCGGAAGTTCTGCTGCAGTACCAATCAAAGCCGCCAGGGGGCTCAAAATCTAATCATTTCTAGGTCTCATCAAGACCTACCCACCTCCCAAGTTTCACGACAATCCATCAAAAGCTTCTTGAGTTATCCTGCTAAACCACATACATTTGTACACACACACACACACATACAAACGCTATGGAAAACATAACCTTCTTGGCGAAGGTAATAAATATTCTGTCGTTACCAATTGCTATAGCAGTACAACATATGAAATTGTCACATCTAACAAGAAGGCTGTGCAGATAGGCTTTTTGTCTGAAAATAGCAAAAAAGTCCCATTTTACACAATTTTAAGTGGTGCATGCCAACAGTGTGAATAACATTCTTTGGGCATGTGTCCAATGATAGCCATCCTGAATTCCAGGTCATTTGCTTTTAATATCAGGACACAGGAGCCAAAAATATATATTTTTTGGCTGAAAATAGCAAAAAAGTCCCATTTTCACAATTTTAAAGTAGCATATGATAAAAGTGTGATACATGGTCTGTGAGCATGTACCCAAGGTACCTCCATACCAAATTTCAGATCATTTGGTTTTATTATTCGGGCACAGGAGCCAAAAATGTAGTACTACATTTTTTGTCTGAAAATAACAAAAAAGCCTTATTTTACACAATTCTTAAGTGGTGTATGTCAAAAGCATGAATGACTTTCTGTGGGCATGTGTACAAGGTATCCCCATACCAAATTTCGCGTCATTCGGATTTAATACCAGGGCTCCAGATCCCAAAATGTACATTTATTGCCTGCAAATGACCAAAAAGCCCAAATAAAACATTTTTCAAAGTCTGTATAAAAAATGGGGGTATTGGTCTACTCTACTCTCATGCCAAATTTCAAGTCATTTGGCTGAAAAAGGACAGAGTTGAATCCATTTGGCAGGAGAAGAAGAAGAAGAAGAAACACGAGAGAAAACAATATATTTCATCCATACCTACATGTATGGTACACATGTATGGCTGAAATATAAGAAAAAAACTTATTTGAAACACCGAGCTTGAATTTACTACTCCTAGTTCTTTCTTTATATAAGCAACAAAAAGTTCTATAATATTGTTTGTTGCCTTGATAGAAAAAAGCATACTTGAAACATCAATAACTACATGTAGAGGTCCGAGATATCATGCCTTCGTCAAAGGGACATTGTTCTAGAGAAATGAACATGTGTATTCTTTCCTTTTTTTAAGTAATCAATTTGGTCTAGAATACAAAAGAATCTCTACTCCTTTTTTTTTACTCTACAGAACACTGTGAAATGGTTCGCCACAGATTTACAGACTAACTGTCATCCGTGTGAGCTTTTTTGATTTTGGTCTGTTACTGGGAATTAAGTACTCTTGCAAGTAATTCTGCTTACTGTATTGTGATCAAAGTGTCACAACAGTGTTGCAAAATGTAATAAGAGAAGGTGCGATGAAAAGAAAGAATCAGAACAGGGCGACTACTGCTGTTTAGTTGAATTATTTTGATGCTTGTTTGTAGTTACACTGTGTTCTTTTATTCAATTTGTGTCCTAACATAGTATTTCTACACTCAGTTAGTACATTCCAAATCTAGGCATCTTGTTTTTGGACCCTTCATGTTTTTATCGCACTTTCGCAATAAATTCAAGGTCTCAAGCGGACGTCATCCATAAAAATTACTTGGTGTGGCCATAGGTAATGACCTGACCAACCTTTCCTCCTCCCGCTGAAATTACAGAACAGTCCCTTAATGTAAACAACGTTATCTGATCCCAGATGGGGTCCAGCTGTCCCCATGTCTCCAAGCAGAGGTTGGTAGGGAAGATTGTTATCTTTCTAAACACAAAAGGTCCAATGCTGGAACGTAGGGACCCCCCACAAGGCCCATTTTCGAACTTGACCAAGTCCTTAACAACGGTAACTTGCCTACCAAAAATCATGACCATGTATTTAAATATACTCGACTTATTTTGTTAACAAGCAACAAACACAAAAGGTTCACTAACGTGACGTACGGACCCCCACGAAGCCCAAATTTGCACTTGACTTCGGCCTTAAAAACGGTAATCTGCCTGCCGAATATCATGGACTTCGAATCATGCCTTCCAGAGTTAGATCCCTAAATCCGCTGTCACCCACAATGCGGCAAACCAATTCCATAGTCTTTCTGACGAAGACAACTAGATTTCGTAGAACACATGCTTTCGTCAGGTGTAGATATTTTGTTTTACATTGTTAATGTGGGAAGAACATGAATATGCAAATACATGTATACTTGTATATGAATATGCAATTTTCTTTGACTTGATTAACTGAATAATCGCAACCAAGAGCAATATTTTTTTCACGTATTCAATCTAATAATAATAATAATAATAATAATGGTTTATTCGATTCAATTCCTTGAAACAGCAAATCCCACTTGGCAGCCATATGCTGAATTGCGTGGGGTTTCTTGACATAGTTTGTGTTTGTAATTAAAGCTTAACAGAAGTATTGTATCGAGATTTAAAAGCATCATACTACATATCAAAACATCATTCATATTATTTACAAATTAAAACATCTGAAACCAGTGTTCACAGAGTAAAATGATTACAGTAAAACAAATGCGGAAAAGATTCGCAATTTCACAGAGTGGGTGTTCGAACATCAAAGTACACTAAACAACGTAGAGTGAGTAATAAAACAGACATCAATCACTCGTTCAGTAACCGTATCATGTGTGGTATGGCACTTGAGTAGTACCTCTCAGTTCTACAGTACGCACTGTTCAGTTTGTGAGATGATCGAGTCTTTCTACCACTTATTTCTCCTCGCGAGGGAGGTAACAAGTACCTGTACTGTTCTGATTGCTCAAGTTGTTTGGCAAAGTGTGCGGTCAGTTCATGGCGGCGTGCACGGAGTGTTGGAAGATCTAGTTGCTCACATGCCATTGAGTAAGAAGTGAAGTCAGCCCCCAGGATGATTCTTATTGCCCGGCGTTGCACTTTCTCGAGTTTGCTGCTGAGAAGGGTAGAAAGTCCGGTATGCCAAACAGGTGCAGCGTACTCCGTGACTGGGCAGGTCTATAATTTTGCTAGGGTGTCCATACATTTATGACTGATTCTTTGCCTTGTCTCGCGGATCATCGTGGTCACGTGCTTCCAGCACTTTTTAGGACAAGCATCCTAAAAGCTTTGCAACGCAAACTTTATCAGAAAACCATCGAATTACAGCTAAAACCTTCCTGTTGCCACGTCTAAACCAACCGTGGTGGGTTCTGTATCTATCTGTATGGAATTTCTGAAGATTTATGAAGCCTACGTGGCCATCCGATGATAATGTGATTGATGGTGCGGCGTAAGCAACATTCCTGGTCACTAAAAAAAGCTAAATTAGTGTAGCCCTTTAGTAAGAAGTAACCATTGTTTTGAAACCCGCCACTGTAATGGGGTCCATCTGTCCCCATGTCCCGGATGTAAGCATGTTATACAAGGGAGAGGGCTGGTGATAAAATTCCTCCCTGTGGGCATACCGGTACCAGAGACTTTAGTAACGTCGCCGTTCGAACATCCAAACGGCTTAAACACATTTCCTACCTAGTACATATTTCGTTCCATTTTGTTCCATTTCGTTCCTTTTCACACTTTCTGGGGTCCCGTCCAGATGTGATCCCCTTGAGGCCACAGCCGGGCCGTGCACTCCACGGCACATCTGCTCGCCAGACGGAGTAAAAGGGAGCATCGGGTCACCGTCCCTCGCGCGTATTTGGCAAATTAAAAATAAGGCTATTTAAATCCGATGATTAGACGCTGATTGCAACTACATACATCTGTATATGTTCATCATCGCGTAAGGAATATACCTGTCAAAATTGGATAAAATTCATTCACAGCAAACTAAGATAGAAGCTTAAAAATTTAAAAACAAAAATGTCCACTGCAGTTCCAAACAAGCTGCTAGAAGTCCCAAACTCACACCATTTGCTCCCATCCCCAACAGGTTTCCACTATTCAAAAATAATTGACCTGACACTTGTGTAAAATTTTACCTCAAATTTAAACGTTACGCTGCAATACCTAAACAGCTGCTAGGAGGCGCATTATCGAACTTAACCTTTTTTGCTGCCACTAACCGTCCACTAAATATTATTAACAACCATCCGTGTTTTCTCAAGTTATGTTGAGTACAAACAAAAACGAAAAAATTCACGACTCCCTGCAGCAGCGTAGAAACAGAACGGAAAATCATTTTCAACCTTGAACTTTGTTTTCATAACCGCTACACACCTACTAAATTTCATGGGGATGCATTCACAAACTTTCGAGTTATCCTCCATACATCCAATCGACAAATGCACAAAAACTCCACTAAAAAACGATTAAAAAAAGCCAGATGCACCATTTTTTAACTTGAGCTACATTTTAACAACAGCCACCCACATGCCATAAATGAAAAAAATCTGTCCACCAATAATCAAGTTACGACGTTGACCTTAATACGGGGACATGCCACAACCAAAATCTACCGATCCCATACCTTTCTGACGAAAGCAAAGACAGTCATTAATATTCTGTGTGCAAAAAGCCATATGGCCTTTCCTGCTCGGTCCAAAAACCACATGGCCGAAGGTTACCTCAAAACCAATTCCCTAGGGAATGCATTTGTGCAATTTTTGAAATTCTTTCAAAGCGATCGTAGTATTGCACAAATGCCTCTGCCCCTAAGGCATCGCCAAAAATAGCCGGTATAACCGCCCTTTGGGGTAACACACCAGCTTTGCAGGCACACCACACGGCAGCAGCTGGCTACATTATAACGAACGACTTGTTACACCTAACCTTTGAATGTCTAACTCTGCCAGTTACGGTTGTTGAGCAATAAAGTTGATTGATTGATTGGTTGATTAATTACAATTGTGGCTCAATTACATGCAGCACTCCCATATTGGAAAAAGAATTTTGCCACACAAGCACAACAAAAATGCTGTAAGATTTAATAGCATGCCTCATTCTGGGTACATTCTAAAAATGTAACGTTATGATTATTTACCACCCACTTCTTTATTTTAGACCTTACTTCATTAACAAGAATCTCACCCTCCAAGAACAAGTCACTTCCATCTACATCTACATCTACATTATACAGGACAAGGTGCCTCGGGTGGGGTCGTATGGCGCAACGACAGAGTACTCGACTCGGAACCAAGAGGCCCCGGGTTCGAGTCCTGACATGCCACCGATCTTGTGCCCTTGGGAAAGGCACTTAACACGACTTTCCTCACTTGACTCAGGTGTAAATGAGTATTATGTGTTAGGTGTGCACGCTATCAGCATATTTGCTGCCTAGTGCACACTATGTATTGTCATGTTACAATTTCTAAAAAAAAACAAAAAAAAAACAAGGTGCCTCACGGCACATCACGTCCTGGGAACCGAGGTGCAGCTGGTGTGGCAGGTGGTGGTGCGCGGAAAAAAAAAAATATATATATACAAACAGACGAAAAATGATAATGATAATATAGGGTTAATGCCCCGCCCTGAGGTGTATACGGCGTCATAATTCATGGTCGGTTCCTATGACCACCGAATGAACGACCGAGTCCGAAGGATTCCCGTTCGACCTGACGTCATTGGAACAGAACTAGGTCACCGGCGGCCATCGGTCGACGCTGATTGGTCAATATCGTTACGGACCTCCGGGTCCGTATATGGGATATTAACGACCTGGTTTTGGGGGGAAATGGAGCCTTCTGATTGGTCGACGTCTTCTGGCTATATGATAATAAAGAATATCGTGCAAAACTAGAACTGAATAGTGCAACTATACAGAGCCACACCAGGATACAAAAAATGGGCCCTACAGCTGGGTATTGGCGAGTGACTGGCCAACCCCGCCTTAAACAATGGTCAGAAAAGCCTCCCTTGACTTCAATATTTGAGGCTAGTCTCCAAACAAGGGTCTAGTGTTGCAGATTTGGTCTTGGTATACCTGTCACTTGTGTGTCCTGTACTTGAGTATGGACATGTCCTCCTTGTTGGGTGTAGCAATGAACAAGAACGTGCAATGGAGCAGGCGAGCTCTACGCATCATTAGCCAAGCAGGCAGGCGTGATGCGCCCGAACTACCCACCCTCAAGTCAAGGCGCGAGGATACTGCTGTAAAACTCTTCACACAAATGCTACAGGGCGACCACCCCCTACATGTACATGACCTCGTCCCTCTCTCTAGATCCTCAGGTATGAGACGTTCACTCATAAACAAAAACACCATCTCCATCACCCCAGCAAGAACAAAAAGACTACAGACAGAACTCTTTCCTACATCAGTCGGTCAGACTCTATAATCAGACTGTATAATCAGAATGGTACTTGTTATGTCTGGGACGTACAGTTGATACTAGAAGCATGTGATGTACATGTATTATAATGAAAGTTTTATTGCAAATTCATGCCCGAAGGCTAATTGCAAGGACATAGGACATGATAAAATAACAGTAAAATGACTATAGATACTACAGTAATTACTAATGCTACTTTTAATATAGTTATGATTGGGTTTGATTTCTTTCCTGTGTGCAGTGGAGTATAAAATGCCCGACCTTGCGAGACATAAGAATTGGGAGGTGATAATAGAAATGCCATATATATGATGAGAAACCACTGTGGTCAAGTATTTCTTTCACATGATGTAGCATGGTTTTCTTGCCACCATGTTTGTTTCTGGGATAGTAGTGCGTCAGCTTGCAGAGGATGTGTATTGGCATCTAGTTGTCTTGGTCTTAACCAGTACTTGACTAGGCGTACCGATACGTCTGTGTCTAGCGGCAATCTACCAAGTTTTGCTTTGCATGCTCCATTGTTTTCTGTGTACCCCGAGAATACTTTTATAAAAGTGATTGTGGACAGTTTCGATAGGACAGTTTTCATTTGAAAAATCTTTACCCCAGATTTCGAATCCATATACAGCATTATTGATTTGATACACACGTCGAAGATCCTTAATAAAGCTTTCATTCAATGAGATCCGTGAGCGGATGAGAGATTTGATGCTGAAAACAGGTTTGCGCGCTTTGGGTTGTTGGAAAAAGGAGTCCAGTCCGATCGGCAGAAAAAGGAGTCCAGTCCGATTTTGGGGGTGGAAAAAGCAGTCCGGTGGTTTCTGTGTGTAGCAGTGCCCCCTTGCGGAATACGATTAAAGTGCAAGCGGTCTGGTGTATTACCGCATGTCGTGGTAAGAAGCGCACGCATTGGACACAGCTGCCTGCGATACTTACGTAAGGCGGAGCGGCAGCTAAATGTGAAAATTGACTGCCACAGCCGCTGGAGGACATAGCCGTGCTTGTAATGCAATATAACTTTTTCGTTTTTCATCATAGAATTTCAATATAAAAATAATAAAACCCAATGCAGTGTATTTAACCCAATTGGCGTGCGTGCGCACCCGGCCCCGATCTGGGGCTCACAGGGGAGCGATTGTCCAAGGAAAAACCCCCTTTGCGTACAGCGCACTTCGGTCCAGCATGTTGCGTACTGCGCACTTTAAATAGGTCCAGCTTTTTCCGTTTATAGACATATCCTTATGTTAGGACATTTTTAAGTGTCTGTGAAGAATTTCCCCCGTCAAGACGACAGTTTGCGCCACCAATTCACTTCCGGTGTGATCATGTCAACAGGCAGGATAACATCCAAAGGTAAGTGATCACAGCAAAACGTAATGCCGGGAGATCATTAGCAAATCAGCATGTCCGGAACACATCGCCGTTAACGTTAAAGAAAACGGACGTGGCTATTGATACACCGGGTGTGGATATAAAATATATTTGTCTTTTACATCCACACCCGGTGTGTCAATAGCCACGGCGACAGAAAATACATATTTATTTACAATATTCATCTTTTTTTAAGAGATGTGTACAAAAAAAAAAAAGAATTATATTGTTGTAGGTTGTGTCTTATTCGTAGAATAAGTTTATAGCCAATCGAAATTACCTGTGTTCGATATTCTTTTTAGGTACTGTACGATATTTACCGGGGAGGGAGGGCTGGTCGTCTGAGGGGGGAGGGCCTAGGAAAAAAATTGAGCCGCGAGGAGGGCATAGGAAAAATATTTTAATTGGGGGGAGGGCCTACTCTCAACTGCCGAATAAACATACCCCCCGGAATAAATGTACCCCCCGGACAAATCTTAAAAATCTAATAAACATACCCCCCGGAATAAACGTACCCCCCGGAAAATTACCAAAATTGACCGGGTAACCTGTGTGTATTATACTAAAATGTGCCCTTACTCATATATGCGCAAATCTTTAACTGTTATTTGCAATTATGAATTTAAATAGACAACAAAGAGAGCATTTCTGGTACAAATGTACACATGTTGTTGTGAAATACATATAAAAATTATCATTGTTACAAAAAAGGCAGCTGCCTATTAGTACAGGTACCGGTAGTTAGAAATGTACTAACAAGACTGTACTCATCAAATGTACTGTCAACATCACAGCCACATTGCACGTTGACTTGACATACACCACTAGCAAGCATTGCTAAGAAAACACTCAAGTTATAGTTTGGAAATATTTGAACACGGTCATCAATACAAAGTAAAAAAAAACATGCAACTGCCTCAAGTTGTTAGATCTAGGCTCACCACCAGAAAGATATTGTCCTATCGACATAATTTGCAGGAATTTGCACGAATACACTGAAATGTTTTTTTTTTCCAGGGATCTCCCCAGAAATTTAGAGCAGGGTGCGAAGGGTCCAAAGCACTTGATGCAGCTTCCCCTTCCCTTGCATTTTGTCTTTCCCAGACACAAATGGAAGTCATTTAAATTTCCTGCAACTTCAGCTCTACATCGATATCCTCTCTAAAATGACAAACTCATCAGCCAGGGAAAATGTTCAATATGTAACGTTACTTAATTCTGCACTTATCCTCTTTATTTTCACGTTATATTGAAAAATTCAGCATCCTTAAATTTTGAAAAAAAATTGGGTACAGGTTCCCTGCTATGACCCCTAACCGGGGGCCAACGGTGCTTCCACAGTTCAACAAGTGGCATTTCTACCCAGGAACTTGGAGCAAGTATTCCAAAGGTGTTACTGATATTGATATATTAAAACTAAACCTAAGCTAGTACCTACCCAATCATATTTCACCACTTCCCAAACAAAATCACATATCAACACAGCTGAACAAATAAAAATGTGATTATGTCTAAAAAAAATAACTAAAAATTAGAATTAAAATTAAATTGAAATCAAAATTAAAATTAAAATTCACATTTTACAGCTTACCAAAAACGCTGCCAACAATTTCTAATCTTGTACAAAATGAAGTAACATCGCGATATTCAATGAATCAATGTTTAATCTTGCACCCAGAAACAAAATTCTACCTTGGCCACCTAGCGAAAGATGATCATACTGCAGTTCTTCAGATATGAAAAAACAAGATGGCCGCCTTGCGTGCCGAGCGCTACAGATTTTCTTTTTCAAGGCCGAAAAAATGTGCCCCAAACTCGTAAAAATGGATTGAATACAAGGTCAATAGAACGAAAATATGTTGTTCTCTCGATGTTTAACTTGTTGGAGCACTGATGCTTCATTCAAAGGGAAAATTTGCGTGAGTTATTGTTCTCCATGTTGCCGATTTGAAAGTAACAGCTGTGTTACTGTTAGCGGCCGGCCGGCGACGAAAACAGGCCCGAAAATGACAAGTTTCCCGCTACAATACGCGTTTGTAAACGTCTTCACGTCGAAGATTTGTCGATTTTTTTCACGCGTATTCGAAAAAAAATACTGATTTTCCAAAAATTAATAAACGTACCGTGCAAAATAAGAACGTACCGGTACGTTTATTCGGCAGTTGAGAGTAGGTAAATTTTGTTCCCAAGATCCCTTTAACTCTACAGCATTTTTATACAATTTCAAAACATTATTAATGTCTGTCTCATACATATCGTATCGAGTTGCAGGTAATTGGAATCGGCATAATTTTACATTTTAATAATCTCCATCCCTATTATTCTAATGGATTCGCCCAAATCCCCACAGTCCCCTTCAAAAGACATGCCCCATGCTCTAGTTCATGCGGGGGAAATTTTCAATCAAATTCTCGTCCTCCCCATACGAAATTTCACTCTCTATAATTCACGCCCGGGGGGGTGGGGGTGGGCTAAGAAAATTTTTTGAGCCGGGGGGAGGGCCTCGGAAAAAAATCTTTACCCCCGGACGACCGGCCCCCCCTCCCCGGTAATACTACTAAGTAGTATACAGTCCCTTACCTTACGACCCTCCTTATCGACATCCGGATTTCCTACCGCGGCGAGTTGGATAGAATAGGTCAAGGGTCAAGTAATGTTTATATTGAAAAATATTTCCGTCATTTCAGAAAAATAGCACATAGATGTGAAAGTGAGATCGACCATGTGGTGGCGTGCATAGAATTTGACAATAACGGAGTGTTGGAATTTACGAGTATGGAGAAGCGTAACTTAAAGGTAATTTTTGTCAAAGCTACTCGAGGAGGTTATATATATATACAGTCAAACCTGTCTTATGTGGACACTCAAGGGACTGAGCAAAAATGTCCTTTATGAACAGATGTCCTTTCCAAACAGGGTTGGTCATCCAAAGGATTGGCAGGTGTACATGTATATCGTGTATCCAGTAATAGGCTTATGCAAGTACAAATGTATGTGTAGCACATTTATACTAAATGTTAAGTTAGAATCCCAGAATAATGTAGGCTTTACTATCTTCAAGGAGATTATTATATTTAACCTTCTTGCTATCTGTTCCTGCCAGACAAAAAAGATCTAGTTGTTACCAAGGAGGTTCAAAAAGGAACCTCCTTGTTGTTACAGTTCAATTTTTGAGCGTTAGCAAATCTGCATAGAGCCTATTGTTATTCATTCATTATATCACCCCTGCACCCTCCATTGTCATAAACTCCCCTTTGTCTGTTCTCACTTCCTTTTACTCTTGACTAGGTGAGAACCCCCATACCTGCAGAAATCATTGTCCTTTTATTCTTTTTTGGCACCCTTGATTGGCTGCTGTTGTTTTAGCGTTGAACAAGTTTTTGCCCAATGCTAAACGAACTTATTGTTTCTGGGCTCGCCCGGCTGGGTGCTGCTGTCAATCAATATTGTCCACTAAGACAGGTCTGAGTGCCTTTTGGGACTGAAAAAAAGTGTCCTCTGTCAGGGAAGACAGGTGTCCTCCTGGCAGAGGGTCTTAACTATGTAAAAATGGACGGGACTGTTCCAATGTGTCCATTGACTGAAGGTGTCCTTTTTAGGCAGGTGTCCACTCGGGCAGGTTTGACTGTATATAATAACTGTTATGATATGGTAAAGCTATGAGAATTTATGGAAGATATTTTATGTGTGTAACTTAATATACATTGTACATATACTAGGAAATTGTGAAAGAGCCTTCACTTGAATATTATTAAGCTAATCTCACCTGGTTATTGTTTTGTCGTTTTAGTCAGCTGTATGTATGTAACGTTATATAATCCTAATATTTTGTCTTTAGACTTTCTGCATACTAGTACTTAGACTGTGCTAGATTGTGTTAATACATGGAAGCAATTTTTGTTATCTTTTTTGTGTGTTTATACCTTTGAAGATTCTTTATTAACCTGGTGTGTTTTTGTCGCCAAATCAGTGATGGAAAGGACAGTCCTGGGGGCAACCGGTAATTCCCAAGATCACACTAACAGGAAGGTGTCAACTCACTGGCATTTTAAGCTTGAAAATAATAACAGAGATGCAGAAGATTCAAAAGGACCCGAGGTAAATGCTAATGAGGAAAGTCAACAGGTAGACTGGTCTGAATAAGGTGAGATTAAGCCAGTTTTTCAACATGGAAATTGCAGTTGAACTCAAAAGCTGCCAGTCAGATATATTATATCGTACAGGTTGTTCCTTACATTACATGTACACCTGCACAACAAAACCAGATGTCTCTGTTGAAGGTGAAAGGTAGCAACAAGATGTCACTAATGATACGACATTCTCAAATAAAAACACCAGTCTATTCTGATTTTTGTAAATGTCAATTTTCTCTTCTTCAGTACTAGTACATGCCACAAAATGCATAAAAAGATGCATAAAAAGATGCACAGGATCAATACATAAGCACAAATACACAAATGTCCATACACAACATGATCGTTCCTTTAATATTTGCATCCATTATAAATTGTATGAAGCATAACAACTACTAAGTATCATTTTAAACAAGTTACTATTCATGATGTACATCATTTTAAAATTTTATTTCCGGTACAGTAACTTCTTAAACAAGTCATCTATTATTGTCAACTGGTCATCTTCTCATACATGTACTTGTAGAAGAACTTCCATTTGTGTTGATTCTATGCACAAAAAGTCTGTTCATTTATGCACACCATATATATATACATATATGTGTATGAATATATATATATATATATATATATATAATATATATATATATATATATTCATACACATATCAGCATCCTCTATATCTCAGACTCTTGGGTGAACATTCTAAAAAATAACATTACAATACAAAATAATGTTATACAGCATGACCCAAGACTTGCTGTTTAAGATTCCTTGCAATTGGATAATGTATATATGTATATAACAAGTTATATATCAGTATTCCTCTATTTCTCAGATTCCTTGTCGCATATTCTAAAAAATAACATTACAATACAAAATCATGTTATATTATCGAAAGTTAAATGGTGACCCAAGACTTGCTGTACATGTTCTATCTGTTCGTGACTAACTCCTCTAGAATCAATTTCAAAAGTTCTTTGGGCAGGGTCAAATAGGGAATGCCTGAGCCGTATACATCTTAAATCAACATGATAATATCTAAAACCAGCTGGAGCAATTTCTTTTCTATTTGTTCCCCTTTTGAAATCAGATTCGAAATGTTTTAGGATAACGTCATGTGGCGGCCTTCTATTTGTCAATGAATAGTATTCTCCACAGCCTGCACATTTCTGTGCCCTACAGGTAGTGATGTCTACCAATACCCAATTAGCGTTACTGGATAGCCATGGCTTCGGAGATAAAATGTTTTGAGTGGTACATTTTTTAGCACGTATTGGTGCTCTTGTAGGAGAATTCCTTCTTCGTTTTCTGCTAACGGGCTTCTTCCTACCTGGGTTTGCAGCTTTGCCTGCACACAAGGGTGAGATTTTTGGCATAATACCTTTTTTAACAATGTAATCTACATAAACTACTAGATCATTACAATCACAAGCTGTGGCCAGACTGTGTGCACAAACTGTGCTGGCTTTGTAGCCCTGGCAATCACATTTAAATCCCCCCCCCCTTTCATGGACGTGACATAGTGCGGAAACTTAGAAGATTCGCTTGCCACTATTCTTTCTTTTGTGTTGCTAAAACCTTTTTAATCAACCCATTGTCCAATATGTTTTTAGCTTTCAGTATTATTCCTTTTGTCTTAGTTTCTGAGAGCCCTGTCCGGGGGGTATGTTTATTCGGCAGTTGAGAGTAGGCCCTCCCCCCAATTAAAATATTTTTCCTATGCCCTCCTCGCGGCTCAATTTTTTTCCTAGGCCCTCCCCCCTCAGACGACCAGCCCTCCCTCCCCGGTAAATATCGTACAGTACCTAAAAAGAATATCGAACACAGGTAATTTCGATTGGCTGTAAACTTATTCTACGAATAAGACACAACCTACAACAATATAATTCTCTTTTTTTTTTGGTACACATCTCTTAAAAAAAGATGAATATTGTAAATAAATATGTATTTTCTGTCGCCGTGGCTATTGACACACCGGGTGTGGATGTAAAAGACAAATATATTTTATATCCACACCCGGTGTATCAATAGCCACGTCCGTTTTCTTTAACGTTAACGGCGATGTGTTCCGGACATGCTGATTTGCTAATGATCTCCCGGCATTACGTTTTGCTGTGATCACTTACCTTTGGATGTTATCCTGCCTGTTGACATGATCACACCGGAAGTGAATTGGTGGCGCAAACTGTCGTCTTGACGGGGGAAATTCTTCACAGACACTTAAAAATGTCCTAACATAAGGATATGTCTATAAACGGAAAATGCTGGACCTATTTAAAGTGCGCAGTACGCAACATGCTGGACCGAAGTGCGCTGTACGCAAAGGGGTTTTTTCCTTGGACAATCGCTCCCCTGTGAGCCCCAGATCGGGGCCGGGTGCGCACGCACGCCAATTGGGTTAAATACAGTGCATTGGGTTTTATTATTTTTATATTGAAATTCTATGATGAAAAACGAAAAAGTTATATTGCATTACAAGCACGGCTATGTCCTCCAGCGGCTGTGGCAGTCAATTTTCACATTTAGCTGCCGCTCCGCCTTACGACTAAAATAAAGAGTTACTAGTACTTTATTTGTTGTTTAGCATAGCTAACGAACGGTCCCCCCCATACGAGGGGGGACATGCGACACTACTCTGTAATCTACAACAGATGCTGGCCAGCGTGGCCAGCCTGTTCACTCAGACCCAGCGTTTCTCGGGTGCGGCCGCTAAAAATCAAGTGAGCGATGTCGGCAAACTTTGACTTTAAGGCGTGGGCCTCCGAGGCCAAACTCTCGTCCGTGACCATCAAAAAGTTGGAGGAAGCCGACCTCACGGACCCAACTGCCCTTCAGTGTGTGACGGCGGAGATGCTGAAAGACCTGGAGGTCACCATAGGGCAGTACGCTTTGCTCTGCAAGGCCACCGCAAAACTGCAGGTCACAACACCAGCGAAGCCAGCCCTGCAGAAGGTCACTCTGGAAGACCTAAAAGCGGACCAGGCCCTCAACGCCCTTCTCGCTGAAGTCGACGACACAGCGGAGGTCATCAAGGACAATTTTCACATTTAGCTGCCGCTCCGCCTTACGTAAGTATCGCAGGCAGCTGTGTCCAATGCGTGCGCTTCACACCACGACATGCGGTAATACACCAGACCGCTTGCACTTTAATCGTATTCCGCAAGGGGGCACTGCTACACACAGAAACCACCGGACTGCTTTTTCCACCCCCAAAATCGGACTGGACTCCTTTTTCCGCCGATCGGACTGGACTCCTTTTTCCAACAACCCAAAGCGCGCTTTTTGAGCAAGTTGTTGTTGTTTCTTGGCTACTGAGAATCTACCAGATGAGGACAACAACAGACCTAGATACGTAGCAGTATGACGTAGTAATTTCTATATTTTCTGAGCCAAAGAGGAATTTTACATTTCGGTATGTGCGTCCTGTTTAGTTAAAGATTAGAACCTTGGTCTTTTTCAAGTTAATTTAAAGTTTCCACTGTGTACAGAATGTATTAATATTGATCAGTTTGTCGAGCGCACATTGTAGTCCTTTCTCGGTTTCCGACAAAATGACATCATCTGCATAGAGTAAGCAGGAAATGAACAAATTCTGTAGGGAGGGTGGGACACATTCTGGGCTATCTAACATCTTGACTAAGTCATTTATGTACAGGTTGAAGAGAGTGGGACTGAGGTTACAGCCCTGCCTCACACCCTTGTCCATGATGAAGGGTGGTGTTAGACCTGAGGAGGTTTTAATGCATGTTTGTGGATTAGAATACATTGATTTTGTAACACTGTAAAATTTGCCCCCTATTCCCGAGGTGAGTAGTTTGTATCGTAGGCCTTCGCACCATACACTATCGAATGCTTTTTTAAAATCGACGAAACAGGCATAAAGACGTTTGTTATTATCATTATACTTAGAAATTAGTGAATCGATGACGAAGAGATTATCATTTGTCCCAAAGTTTTTCCTAAAGCCTGCCTGGTTCGGGGATATGAGAGCGTGCTCGTCTAAAACGTTTGTGAGGCGGGTGTTCAGAATTGTCGTAAACAATTTGGCCAAGCAGCTTGGGACTGAAATTCCCCTGTAGTTGTTTGGGTCGTCTTGGGCACCATCCTTATGTATGGCTACTACATGTATGTGGCTCGTGCAAAATTGTTGGGGAAAATAGCCGGAAGAAATAAACAAGTTGAAAAGTTTTCATAAAGGTTTAGTGAGGACATGAGCTGTGCATTTTAACATTTTGTTAAGTATTAGGTCGTTACCGGAAGCTTTACCGTTTTTTAATTGGGATATTGCATGTTTAATTTCATGTTCCTGTATCACATTGTCTAGTGTATTGTTGCATGCCAGATCATTTTCTAGTATTGTCAGTTTATTCTCGATAATCGTATGGAAGTCGGTAGTAGGTGAAGTTGTAGTGAACCTCTTCCACCCAGTTTTTCAAAGTGATTATGGATAGCTTTTTTGTTAGGCCACACCAATTTTATTTGTTGCTTCTCGGATTTTTTCAGAAAAAATATGAAGCCACAGGGCGAAAAAAAATAAAAATAAAAATAAGCCTGGGCATCCTATTATAGCCCCAAATGTTAGAATAGGTGCCATGAAGTCAACACAAAAGACTGGGTTAAAATTTAAACAGTGAATTTTGAACTTTTAATCAAACCACTGCATTGGTAGATGTAACAACTGTAACAAGTAGGAAGAAAAGGACTTCCTTCAACTGTTGGAGGCAAATATGAGCATTTTTGAGTTGATTCAGAACCAGAATTTTTTTTTTTTCTTTGCAAATCAGAAAAAAATGAAGAGGCAAATCCGAGAAGCAACAAATAAAATTGGTGTGGCCTTAATTACCTCTTCAGAAGTTGACGTGTTGTTTGTTTTGAACTCTTTAAGAAGTTGCCAGAATGCCGATGGGTTCTCATCTGAAAAGGAGTTGAGTTGGTGGAGAATGTTGTTTTTGTAGTCTAGTTTCGTTTTTCGAATCAATCTTGTATATTCTTTTTTGAATTTGAAATATTGACCTCTAATACACGGATTTCTGGGATTTTTGGAGAGCAGCTTGCCTAGGTTACTGAGGTTTCGTCTAGCAGATTGGCAAGTCTCTGCAAACCATTTCTTCTAGCAGAGAGGACGATCCCCTTGATGGACGGCATTCAAGCACTGCGACTATCTTCTAGCAACTAGATTCCGTTTTTATTTCTAACTGGTTTGAAAGAAGGAGCCTCCTCACTTGAAACAATGACAGAGGTTTTAAATATTTTTTCAACTCCTTGCTTGAGTTTCCTTATTTGTTTGAGAAACAGGCACCCTCCTATACGATCAACCAAAGAACTGAGCACATGTACATGTGTCACTTCAAATTCCTTGTGGTACAAGCAAGGACATCCCAATAATACTAGTGTACCTCGTTTCTATTTTGGGCCTTCGAGCACGAAATCCGACTCTACACACATTGCAGTGCCTCCTCCGATAGAAGAGAGGCACACAGTTTGTAGACATTAGCCCCAAATAATCCACGTTACTGGAAAAATCACTAATTTGCCAGTCGTAGAAGTTTCGAAAATGGAAAATTCAATCGTCAACCATCCAAAATAAATATCGGCATATCCAGAAAAATCTCAAATTTTTACAAGGCGATTATATTTGATGGCATATTCCTGTTCTGAAATGTTCACTTTGAGCTTGCAAAACACAAAAAACGCAACTAATTCCCCCATTTTTCGTCGCACAACAGAGATAAACATATCTGCGTGACCACCATTTTCCTCCGCACCCAAAGCCGGCTTCTGCGCAGTTGTTCATACAACCCAAATAGGGAAATGCTCGGAAATTACGGACATGTTGGCCCTTTCTCGGGGTGGAATCGGATAATGTCGCCAGCGGGGACGTCATTTTGGGCTCATTTGCACCACTTTTGGGGCTTTTTGGCACTAACGTCTGCGGCGAACATCAGAATCAAAAGAAGTTCCGCTGGGCCACCGGACAATAGAACCCGGCAGGATCTAGCGTGGCAGAACAAAAGGCCGTGGTGGGTGCTAATTGTGTTCGCTCTCCTCTTTTAACCTCCTTGCTTTATCCGCCCACTTCTACCGACTGGGGTGTCAATTGGGGAGGGACAGTTGGCTAGCCTCCTTTGCAGGCGTTTTCCACGGGGGGAGGGGGGAGGTAGGGCTGATTTTTCCCGGCGCGGTCGGCGTTTTTTTTTTTGGGGGGGGGGGGGGCTTATTTGCAAGTTCTACGATGTTCTGATCTCAAGATAGCACGCGATAAAAATTTCTATCGCGTGCTATCTTGAGATCAGAACATCGTAGAACTTGCAAATAAGCCCCCCCCCCCCCAAAAAAAAAACGCCGACCGCGCCGGGAAAAATCAGCCCTACCTCCCCCCTCCCCCCGTGGAAAACGCCTGCAAAGGAGGCTACAGTTGGCATCCAACGGCTAGTCTGGAATCCAGACCAAAAACAATACCTCCATTTTTTATGGAGGTAACAAAAGTAACAATCTGACACACAGTAAGCAGTTGTACAATGTAGATAGACCCATGACACCAGCATCAGTATTTAATGAATTTTGACACCCTCAAGTCACAGTTTGATTCTGTTGCCTGGTAGGGTCAGTCAGGTCAATTTAAATTTTCCACTTCTGGCAGAATCTGTTCCAAAAGGCATTTTACTACACAACTCTAACAAGTTAGCCTTGCCTTGCCTTAAGTACCATCATCATGCTTGAACTAACTTTGACTTGCCTATGATCAAAGCCCAACTTAGCCTGCAGTCCAGCCTTGTTAGCTTTGACTTGCTCTTATGATCAGTCAGTTAACTGAAATTTAATCTTTCTTGGTCTGGTACAATGAGACTTTTTCAGGTCATAGCTTTCAAATTCAAGACCAATGAAACAGTTATGATGATTACCATAATATAGTACTATTGCAATTTTCCTTGCTGCACCTGAATATTTGGGAATCTCAACACTTGTCATATCCTGCATTGCCACATCAATATTAATGTCTTTTAGGCTCCAATGGCATGTGATATACTTGACTTGAGGGCATATCAGCTGTGCTACCTGCAGACTTGTAAGGCTGTTGCAGTAACTGTAACAGTTGTACTTTTGTCATGTTGTAATACATGATACATGTAGTATGATGTACATTGTACATGCATGCTGGTTGGTCACAGGGGTTCAGTTGACACTTCATCCAAATGTGTCTCCTATTTGGTTGCCGACACTGCGACAGTCCGCTGAGAACCCTTTCAGGTGGATTGCTAGCTGACTGCATGGGAGGACATGGTGTGAGAAAATCATGCTACCTAGACAGTGGAAAATTGAATGTCACAACCCTGCAGTGAAGCAGGAAATCTACTGAGTATGATTGTGGACGAGTCAGCTGACAGCCCACAAGTATTATTCTCACAAGTAAGAATCAATTTCATGGTACAAGGCATGTGACCTCACCAGTATGTGGACAGAAAAGGTCTAAATTGTCTCATCTTGGAAACGTTTGCAGAAAGGTTACATGCACATCAAGCATTTAGGAAGCACATTGTCTTCAAAGTTTGCAACACTACCATTTTTAATGTAAATAATTAAAATTTGTAAAAATAACCTCCTTTGATGTGGTACTAGCTGTCTATCGTGTTTGGAGACACAACGTCCACCAACCTCTTTCAAAAACAAGAATTCGGAGACTTCATATATTGTGTACCTCCATGAAATATTTGGACCTTTTGTAAAATTTAATGTTCTTTTTGGATTTGTCTCCTTGATTGTTCAGTAAGGTTGTAATTAATATATTTTATAGTTATGGTTTTCTCAACTCACATTACATAATGATATGAGAAAGTCCTATCTTTGGAAGGTTTCATTTCAACATTAATCATTTAATTATGCAAATGACCTTCACATTAATATAACATAATGCACAGTGATGTTTACCTTTAACTAACTTACACATGTCACAAGTATGAAATTCCCATCATTTCACAAATAATAAATAAGGGCAATTTCACATTAATCATGCAAATTAGGTCCTTAACGGAGGGGGCCCTAAATTCACCACTGTACCGTAAATTCCCCACTTAATGTTTTCTTTTAGTGAACCCTTATTAATGCTATAACTCTGACATTTTTACCATTTTTTGATGGCGTGCGGAAGCAGAGGGTCCGCCATGTTGTTTGTTTACGTCGAGCCGCTGGAACGCATTGTGCTGTAAGTCTCAAGTTGGCAGAAACTTACCTACATGTACGTCTTTCATTCCGATGCGCCGCAAAGTACTTGTTTTACAACCGCAAAAAGCATCCCATTAACTCAGAGAATAAGATTCAATGCCTGGAAAGTAATTTTATTCAACACCTTGGACGCTTTCTGTCCTATTATAAAAGTGGCGAATTTAGGGTGCACCTACAAAAAGATACACAATATTACGTCGCGTAATAGCCAGCATGACCTTTGCCCTTGATATTCGATCAATCACCATGGTAACACGTATGTAAAAAGACAAACAACAACACTTATAATATAACCGCAAAACACCTCTTGGCTCTTAAAATTGGCCTTGAAAAAATAAGATTCAGAAAAAAAGTGGCGAAATTGAGGCCACCCGTTATTTGTATAATTAGTATCTGTCGATGCTGTAACTGCCATAGCTTACATACATAGTATGTTAAATGTATCAAAGAACAAAAAATCCTATTATGTGAAATTTTAATTTCCTCATTACGTCCTCATTCGCATAATTTGTATTTGATTCTATACAATCTCTATCTATGGGACCTACATGCCACAAATCATGAAAATCCATCATTTCTTCTTCGAAAGATTTTGACAGAAATTCACCTGTAGTCCCAGAACAGGCTGCTAGGGAGACCAAACCCACATCACTTGTTTCTGACATGAACAGCTATCAGCAAGCAAAAAAAATAAAGACCATAGTATGTCCAAGGCAAAAGATACAGAACCTAGAAGTTCTGCTGTAGTACCAAATTCAACCACCAGGAGGCCCAAATTTGACCTTGACCTTTGTCTGCCCAAGACTTACACACACATACCAATATGATCATAACAATCCATGCAGGAATTCCTGATTGTGAGCACTTTGCTTTTGAATGGACATCTCTACCTGTTTACTGCATTGAGAACAGACTTTTTCCTGCGCTAAATTTTCATGTTTGTGGTAGGATTTTGGTCTTTTTGAGAGTAATAGTTTGTAATGACAGAATACATTGTTATGTTGTATCATTTTTTACATATTGCCTGGAAAAAAACATTGTTTAGAGAAAGATGTGTGATGAGCACATGACTGTGCCGAGTTCCGTCAATTTTTTTTGTAGTAACGCCCCGTTACTAGCTCATATTTTCAACACAATAGGTGTTCCTAAATATCATTTACATCTAAAAGGGAGATGATATGGTACAAACTTTGTAACAAAGGAACAGGTACGATGACTTAGTAAATCTGCCGTATTGGTGTCAGTGAAGTTCTGTCCCATGTATGGGGACCACTTCTACTTGATTGGACGTTTTCTATATCAAAAGAAATGAACTTACGCCCAGGGAACCTGGATCTCTCCTTACCCTCTTAGAACTACATGTATCTAAATAATGTACACTCCCTTACGTATACCACCAAGTAGAAAATCAATGGTTACCACAGCAGTGATTACCACTCAGCATACCATATTTAATCAGGAGTTAATGCATATCATTAATTGATGACTGTACACTTTTCCACCTACAGATACCAGTCACTGATGATAAATAACCACCAATAATTGAATCATTTTATGGTCTTAATCACCTATCCAAACACAATTTTTAATCTCAAGACCCTGCTACTCAATTGCACACCACTCCACAAGTAGTGAGACACATTTTGTACATGTAGTCTTGTAAGGCACTTTATAAACAACTCTTACAGCTCCGCTTGCAACCATGAACTTGATTTAACCATTATTTTCTGGCCAGTTAGTCCTAGATGCACATGGAGCATTTCATTTCATTTGTTTACCCAAGGATAAGATATCGCCCAAGGGTGGTTTTCAATGTGCCCTACAGGCATACATACGTTTGTTTGTAAACAAAACATACTGAAACAAGAATTCAGAGACTTCATACCTACATGTGTACATGAAGTATTTAGAGCCTTAAGTTTGTAATTTTTTTATTTATCTCATTCATCATGGAAATGTGATGATTACACATGTACATGTAGCATAATTTATTCTATATATGGTTTTCTCAACTCAAATTACATATATTACCTAAAAGTCCTATATCTTGAATGAATTCCACATTAACATAATGTATGCATAGGGATGTTAACCATAAACTAACTTACACATATCACCAGTATAAAATGCTTATCATTAACCACTCAGGAATCATAGTATTTTTGTAGTGGTTATGCAAATTAGGACCTTATTTGCATAATTAGTAATCTGTTAACGTTCCACTTGCCATAGATTACATACATGACATGTATCAAAGTCCTATTATGGTCTCGGACCAGAGTTTTCTTCTGTGTTCGTAGCAAATTTGACACCCTAAGCCCGCCGGGTTGTCATGTCTGTAATAAACGCGGGTCAGAATTTTTCATTAATCTGTTTGAAAGGGGTGCCATGCCACTTATCAATAAACTTGATTGATATTTTCTGCGCCCGATTTATTTAGGAGTAAATAAGGCCTATAAAAGTACATTTTTACGTAAGGGGTCCTTTTTTTCGTCATTTTTCACACATGGCTGCATGGAAAAAACAAATTTTCCCAGGGTAACGGCTTACTACAGGAAGAAGCTGGGGAAAAATAAAAATCAATGTGATAAGTTTACCGCTACCTTCGATGACCCAAACACACCCACAACGCACATAGAATGCACCATCCTGGTGATCAGGCGAAAAGGCAACATTACCATCCGCGCGGACTAATACCAGGAAGTCTTCGCTGGACCACCAACATTACGCCACCTATAAAGGCTACAATTAACAGGCTTTTCAGAAAATAAAAAGATATGTACATAGCTATTACGATATTAGGGATATCGCAACCAAAACATAAGAAACAAAGTCACGTTTCCGGCAATTTACTGCGCACCTTAAGTACAACCTCTGGACCTTAAGTACAACGATGGAATTCTTTAATTTCCTCATTTATTATGCAAATTAAGTCTTCATTTACATAATTTGCAATTTATTGTGTACATCTCTGTCTAAGCTACCTTCATGCCAAGAAGAATGAAAATTGATCGTTTCCTTCTGGATTTATCTGCTTTGAAAGATTTCACCAGAATCTCCCCTGTACATGTAGTTCCATAACAAGCTGATAGGAGAAAAAACCCATGCCACTTGAATCAAGACCATATCATGCCCAGGACAAAAGAGACAGAAACCGGAAGTTCTGCTGAAGTACCAAGGTCAGCCACCAGGAGGCCCATAATCAACCCTGACCTTCATCTTCCTATGACTTAGGTATATCATAACAATATCATAGTGATCCATCCAGGCCTTCTTAAGTTATGCTTACCACAAATATGTAGAAACACAGACACACATGCACATAGATCAAAAACATTTTTCCATTTTTCTTGGAGGTAAAATGTAGCAAACATTTACAAACTGAGATTGCAGCTAAATGTTCTCCAGTGTTTGACAATTAAAAATAATATATTTGTTGATGGATAGCCCATTGTCCTTCAGTATCAGTTTTCATTGGTTACTTCATTTGTTTCATGGCTAATTCCCTGCCAATGCTGTGCTGTAATAACATTATCTGATTTAGAATATATCTAAATAAGTTACTTAGATATCCAAAACACGAAATGGATATAGCTAGATTACACGATTGGCTGTTATGGTTGGCTTGAAATTTAAACTACTACACTATAACTATGATTGGAAAAGGGGTTCCAAGGTTACCTATCAAGGTTTGTAGATGTATACATTGTATACCTGTATGTAACAGACGGAATTTGGACAAAAAACAATCTTTGTCCTATAAGTTATAGATAGGCTGGACTGCCGCTGAAGGTATAGGAAACTTTGACCACAATTCAGCTATAATGTGTGAAGCTATTCAATTTTGAGAAAGAAATGTAAAAAAAAAATGGCACCAAGCACACTCATGATGTGTCTGCATGTATAGATCTAAATGTTGATGAATATGAAGCCCAGGGTGAACACATGTTGACAAGTCATGATAATATCCTGTCTAATTGACAGATCCTGAGGGCATGTACATTAATGGTAACACTAGACTCTGGGTTAATAGCACCAGTGGGGTATGTAAGGTCACCTCTATAACTCTGTCTCATGCTTGTTTCAAAATACGCACGTTCACATGTACATATCATACCTACTCTGTAGAAGGTAAATAAACATGAAGATTTCTCCATATTAAGGGATAATTAAAAAAAAGAAAAAAAAAGAAAAAATATAAATAGTCAGCTTGATCCTCATGAAATAGAATACTCTACATTTGTCAGACTTCATGCCCAGTACGGATCTTGAAGACCTGCCCTTCCCTTGTATTTTGAACACATTTTAACCCTCAAGTCTAGAATAGGGGATACTGCTTTTATTTGACTAGTTTACGGTTCATTTCCTTCAACATGTTCCAATATGCTCCAAATATGTTACACATTGTGCATCAATAGAATGCTAAGACCCTGTTCTTTCTATAAATGTCGTACAAGTTTGGCCTTATGTCAGCAGTACTATTTTTGAGGGCAGTAATGCAATAAAACTATAATTACTTTTTTCCTAAATGGCTATTCCAAGATCAGGGTGTGCCAATGGCATCCATATATTATTCTTACTAAATATTCTTTGCATTAAATTTTTGTTAAATTTTGACAAACATGTTATCAAAATACAAGTATTGAGCTGTAGTGTCCCGTAGTGTATAGTGCCTATTGTGAAGTAAGCATGTCAAGTTTGAAAGAGCACAACTTTTAATCCGCTCGTTATCCAACAATTTACAAAGCATCATGCATGATGTCATTTATAATACAATTTTCTGTACTGAAAGTGGAAAAATGTGACACTTGAAAAATTGGCCTAAGTGCAACACTCTGGTACACCCTGATCTTGGAATAGCCAAAACTTATTGGTACAGTTCTTTGCAATCGAAGATGACCATCAGTGTCCTCATTCACAGGGGCTGGGATGTGTGACCCCATGTGGTTTCAGAGTCCAACCTAATATACTTGTATTTTGTATACATGTTGTATCCATAATCCATGCTCCCATGCAGAGCGATCCCACAGTAATATGTTAGGCCACACCAATTTTATTTGTTGCTTCTCGGATTTGCCTCTTCATTTTTTTCTTATAATCCATGCTCCCATGCAGAGCGATCCCACAGTAATATGTTAGGCCACACCAATTTTATTTGTTGCTTCTCGGATTTGCCTCTTCATTTTTTTCTGATTTGCAAAAAAAAAAATTCTGGTTCTGAATCAACTAAAAAATGCTCATATTTTGCCTCCAACAGTTGAAGAAAGTCCTTTTCTTCCTAGTTGTTACAATTGTTACATCTACCAATGCAGTGGTTTGATTAAAAGTTCAAAATTCATTGTTTGAATTTTAACCCAGTCTTTTGTGTTGACTTCATGGCACCTATTCTAACATTTGGGGCTATAATAGGATGCCCAGGCCTGTTTTTATTTTCATTTTTTTTCGCCCTGTGGCTTCATATTTTTTTCTGAAAAAATCCGAGAAGCAACAAATAAAATTGGTGTGGCCTTAGCTTTCAGGTTCAGCTCTTCTAAACTGCCACAAGCATTCCACTTTGGGGGACTTTGATATAAATATTCACGAATTTGCCTTATTTGGCACACAAGTCAATCAGCGGCCAGATCACAAAAATTCAATGTGGTGAATACATTGTATGTAAGATAAAAATGGCAAAGTCCGACCATCGTGCTCAGAAAACCTGTTTTGTGAGAGGGTTATAGTTTTAAGGTGTTTTCTGTTGGTCAGTGATGCAACGACTGGCCTCTTAAATGTGGTACCAAACAAACAAGTTTGGAGGCAAAAAACTGACAAAAACTGTTTGCAATTCCTGTTTTGCAAAGCTTAACAGCTGGCGAAAATTGACTTGAACCTGTCTACGAGGTTAGTACGATTAAGACAAGAGCAGGAAACCTTGGTGACAACTCCATGACCCAAACAGGTGCCTTTTCAAGAGATTCCTAGAAAAAAAGATTGTTGTTGAGAACACTGATGCCTAAAAAAGTGGTGAAGCGAGCCATTTTGAAGGCGCCAGTCAAGTACGTGCCCTTAGCTCCAGCTGTATGTCCAAACCTGGTCCTCAAATGTACTGCCGACACAGGATCCATCCTGCTTGACAAGCAGACACAGATAGATTGGGTCAGCTTAACCCTATTCCAAACAACTCTTGTATGACTAACACAAAATTCTGTGGTTCTGTTTTGATTTGTGTTTGTCTGTTCACACCAGAAAGTGTAGTTAGTTATTGAGATCCCAAAGAAACATGGCAATTTGAGGCATTTTTGTTGTATCTTCAGGTATTGCAGTAAACTAACTTTTCACCCATGTGCTGTATGTTTTTTGGAATCGTCTATTATTACCTTCGCCAAGAACATACATGTAGATGTACATGTAGATGTACAAATGTAGACTATCAAATACCTGCACAGCTGCAATTTAACCTGCACTAAGGTGCATAACGGGGGGTGCCCTAACTTCGCACGTGCCCTAACTTTGGACAGATTTTTTACTGATCTTATTATGCAAGTATGCCGTGTTTGTTGCCACTGACTTTGCTAAATAAAAAGGTAAGCAAACATAGTCAATGCATACAGCTGTTATTTGCTTGCAAAGTATAGTTCTATCTATTTATTTATCGTTTTGTCGAAAAACAAAATTTCAGTCGTTTTCACCAATCATAATGATGACGCTGAAAAAGGGGTCCCTTCGTAGCGGCGGCTCGTGCCAGATATATACGACCTGTACCAAGCAGTCACATAGCTGCCACATACATAACAAATAAAGCTTTACGAAACAGTAAAAATTTGGGTCTCCGGGTTTTTGTGTAGTAGAAAACCAACCTGAGAAAACAACGTCAACACTACGTCAACACCACTGTCGTCTGCATTTCCCATGATTCCTATGGGACCGCGTTGATTGCGTAAGACTGGTTTTTGGTCAAACACGGACTGAACTGCGTTCAATACAGCCCTCCTCACGTGAGGTGACAAGTACACATACATGTAATTGCAATTATACTATCAAAAGTAATTTAGCTTAAATATCACAAAATTCAGTTTTTGTTTTTTTCTTACCATGGCGGCCTATGGTATTGTGCCCGGAATCACCTTGGGCGTTGGACGTTGGGTCGCAAGAAGTTGCGCAATGTCTAACCGCACGTTACGCAATGCCAAGCCAGGCCTCGAAATTAACATGTGAATGGTGGATGGGTTGCAAGAAGTTGTGCAATGTCTAATCGCATGTTACACAATGCCAAGCCAGGCCTTGAAATTAACAATGTCCCGATGTCAAAATGACGCTAAATTTCAGCTCGGGACAATTCAAATTACGTTTCGGCAATTTCGGGGCAATTGGACAATTCTGACGTCCACGTCATTTAGGAACGTGATCCATCCGTGGGAAGCAAAGGGAAGCAACACTGTCTATTTTTCAGGTCTTTCAATTCACTCTTTTTAGCATTGCTACAATTCGAGCAAGTCATTAATAGTGCACACCCATGCCACCCAACCGCCTATTCCCATTTTGGCGACCTATGGCCAGCTTTTCTTAAAAGCTTTCTTGTTTACTTAATTTCATCATCAACGCCTGAACAGAGTAAAATTACGAAAGCGTTTGAAGTTAGGGCACACTGTCTAGCGTAGCATATTCACGAAGGTAAATTTACGAAAATGTCTCACAGCGTTTGCCGCTTATAACGCGGAGCGTGAAGGTCTCATGAATAGTATGAATGCATTTTTTATCCAAGTATACTCTTTACATAAAGGTTTTCAAAATTCATTCATCAGAACCTGACCACTCTCCGACAACTAGCGATAGAACGCCGTGAGTTCGAGCGCGTAAAAAAGCGTTCGATGTTAGGGCACCCCCCGTTATACACCCAGTATTTTGAGACCTAAACAGTCTATCTTAGATTTGCTCTTTTTGAATACTTCTGAATCAAAGATCAATGATAGAGAAATATATATTTGTTTTACTCCTGGCAATGAGATCATTATACAATATATTGTACATTGAAGCATTTAGCCAAAAATTGGTACAAGCCTGAAATTTGCTAAGACTCATACTGTCACTATGTGGTATTGCCCAAAATTTAACATCTCTTTTTGCTCATGACAGGACTCAAACAAAAGGCATTTCAGGAAATTTTCTAGTTTTGTTTTCGGTTCTGTAGAGTACTCTAAGCGGTAATTTATATGTTTTTTTTGTTGTTAATGTCAATGAGAAAGTACATTCTTTGTTAATTCTACTAAAAGGGTATTGCAGGAAATATGGATGAAAAAAATATTCTGCATTAATTTGCTCAAAAATGTTAGCTTATTAAACTCTTTGGTCTTCTTTACCTATGGCTGAATGAGCAAAATGTTGAGTGAAAAAAAATGGCATCACTATATGTACAGCCTGTAGTTTGCTTTGGGTGTCAGTTGCAAGCCCAGCTACAGCAGGCCTAAATAATGCTGTAATCATGGTTGGGCGGCTTCAGAACAGGTGTACCAGGTATGATCCACGGTAAACCTCACCCAAATATGACACCTACATGTTCATGGTAGATTGTAGTCTAACATTAACAACATCTCTCCAACCATCATGTACATTACCACATATCAGCTAACAAGATTAACCTGCCCAGCCAATAAACCATGTACATGTCAACCGTATGGAATACATGCACATATCCGTACTTCTCCTATTACACTGAGTGAAAATCCCAAACAAAATGCAATTTTTCAACCATCAGGCAAGGTCCACAGGGAGAAGGATCTCATTTCGCACAGGTGCCTAAAGTAACTTCAGAGAAGATATTGAGTTTCTGGAGCAGATTATCATTCTGGTCACGTCCTTGTCTCTACAGGAGCAACTCTCTGGAAACACTGTGTATGGATTACTCAGGGTGGGCCTGGCTGACATGAAACAAGGACCATGAAACAAGTAGATAATTGTTCCACATAATCTGGCAAAGCCACTCCCTGCCCTAGCCATTAACACCAGTCATCCATACCCATTTATCTGATGTCTGACAGGTGCCAGGAGCACATGACCACTTCATAGACTTGTTTCTCATCTGGAGCTACACGGTAAAGGACTTCAGGCCAGGAGACAGGTCCGAGGTGTTTCTACGTGCAGCACATAGTGCAGGTAGGTAATTTTCCTTTTGTCTTAAATTACAAGATCCCATACTATACATGGAGCAGAAAAAAAAATTCATTAATGTATCTGAGAGCATAATGCAGTATTTCTATGGTGGTAAACTAACATCTCCCTTCAGGTAAAGTTTCTCCTCTTGCAAATGATTCAATTGTCAAAACATATAATGAGAAAATATCATAGTTCATGTATAACTGTATGTACATGTACATTGTAGCTACTAAAGCAGTTTCTGCCAATCTTCCTGAACAAGTAAATGGATTCAGTTGTAATGATGTAACCTTCTGGCTTGATACATACAGGTCTTAAGTGAGTTGTGGTAAAAGTCAACATTTTTCAGAAAATGAAAATTCTCCATCATTATATTATCATTCTTGCAATGCTTTCCAAGAAAAAGAGTAATCAGAAACGTTTGTTGACATAATAACGTTCTGTTTTGGAGTTTATGAGACAATGTTGAATGTTGATCAATCAGAGCTACATGTAATAGTCAGAGTCAGATGCACCAATATGTACTTCAGAATTTTGAAGAAAATGTGGGCATTTTTCCTCTCCAATGGATTTGCAGCATTGAGTGAAGTCCATTAGTGTGTTTTGGATTATAATGACATGTAGAAATAATGATAAAATAACAACTATTTTCTTATCAATATAATGTTATTACAGTTAACAGTTTTACAGTTTTATTAAGAAAATCAGCCTTGCAGCATGAGGTACATGTACAACAAGCTGAATTGCACTGATTTTTACATAATATGGCATAGGAACATCAACATTTGAAAAACCATTCTAATTCAACTAAATCTCGTGTAAATTTAACATTAATGAGCATAATATTAAATGCCAGCTTACATTGTACTGTTCCAACTACATTATACCTGAGTGTCATATATGACACTACAGCACAGTACATGTACGTTCATCAGGGGCTGGAATGGGTGACTGGGGGAGTACATGTAATAGATACATGTAGTCAAACTGTCCTTTTTAACTTAATATCCAAAAATTGCTATCAACAAGAAAATACCTTTATGGTATATATAACTTTGAAACTTGTGAAGCACCAACACAGTTAAGGTAAATAATCAGCTGTCATAAATTGTAAAAACAGACAGGTACTACAATATGACTATAGCCATTTTGTCTAAAGTGGATAGAATTTCACTCACAATTGTCATGGGATGCTCTAAATGTGATGTTTTACGTAATGAGTTTTTCACATTTCTTTGGTTTACAGCAAATTTGAAGAAACTCAAAGCCACAAGTAGATCTGACAGTATCTTTAGATGTGACAACTAATAGGTAAATATATACAATACTGCTTTGTTAAAGATACTGCAACCCGTGACTATCACCACCTGATTGTAACAAGATACATATATTACAGATGAAGTTATATGTTAGCTCTTACTGTTTAGAAAGTAGAATTTCATTTCATAGTTTGTAATTGACCTTACGAAAGTCACTGTACTTTTTGTTGCATCAATTAAGCCCCTATATAATCTATGTGCATTTCATGCATGATTATGATAACTTCTTTACAGATTAAGTCATACCATATTGTATTATCTGTAGAGATATCATCGTTGCAATAGAAATACATGTATCTTCACAATGATGAAGATAACATCTAATAGTATACATGTCCTTGCAATACTTGCAATATTATGATAAGTAGTACTTGTTCTAAGCAGGTTGTGATGACCATTTCATCTTATCCCCATTAACTGACAGCCCATGTAGGATCAGAAATTTAGCAGGAAAGGCTACAAAAATTAAGCTTTGCCAAGGGATCCGTATTAAAATCAGCACTTGATCAGATTCTTAATCTGATTTAGCAGAAATGAAAGAAAGTCATCAAGCCACAAAGCCATTCTTGGATTCAATCAGGCCCAAGCTGTTTTTCACTGACCTGGAAAACGAGTGCTTGGACAGGAACTATTGAAACCACTGACATTACACAATTCTTCTTGACTGTGTTCTCCTTTCTAGTGGATTGTCTGTAAAATCTGGAGAAGTAAATGAGCCCTTACCACCTAATATGTGCCGCACAAACAATGGCTCCCATTGATTTTTGCTGCAAGGTGCTTGGCTGCATTGACAAGAAAAAGCCAAGCTACTAATTGGACATCTTATTGCTTGCTTGTTAATTGACGGAGCCAACAAATTCAATCAACAGTTCATATGTCATCAGACAAAACAACAATGTGTCGAACATCTGTTCTTAACAACTCGGAACGTACTGCCCTAGTCACTTAATGTGCATCTGGCTTATGCCAAACCAATTAAATTGTTTCTTAGATGTTTGCAGGAAATGCATGGCATGTATGGGCAAGTGACTTAAAGAGATTTCTAAGCTGGCTGACTATGCTACCACTACATAGGACAGGAACTGGGAAGTTTTATTCAAAAATAAATGGAAAAACAAGAGCTCCACGACCTCATACCTTTGCCAAATGATGTAAACCTTTATAACTGACGAATTATAAATGGTTCTCATTGATTATGCAAATTTTTTAAAGATCATTTGCATGAATTATATCAGTTGATGATATTCTCCACACAATGACAGTGTCATGTTTAAGAAAGAAAGCTATTCCAGCATTTCCTCATAAATCATGCAAATGAGGTCCTGATTTGAATAATTTGTGTTTAATGATGTTCACCTTTACTTAACTTCCAAATGTGGAAATTCCTTGCAGTTACCACTATAAATTATAGCAATTTCCCGTTAATTATGCAACTTTAAGGTCTTCATTTACTTAATCAATATATGCCAATGTTACTCTCGTTCCATTTTCCCACAACAGAGCCATCCCGCGGCAAATACGTTAGCCTTCAGGTTTGGCTCTGCCTGATCGAGCCCACATTCTCACTATTCCGGGCGTGGCCTATAATGAGCTGTCAGCCAACCAGAGGAATAGCTCACAGTTCTCATAAGCTGTGGCCGTAATGGCTGCCGGGAAGCAGACAGCCAATCATGTTACGTCTTACATCTATCATTTGGGTTTTCTGGAAAGATGGCGGCTGCTAAATTATGTTGTCTCAGCCGTGCAAGACTGGAATCAAGTAGCTTCATGAACACCAGAAAAGCACGCTACAGCTGCAGCCACTGCTTGATGGCAGAGACGCCTTCTTGTGTAAGGACGGGTGGGGGGGAAAGTCTGGGTAATAATTGTGCTTATAACTTATAGCAGAGACAGAGCCTAGTACTTGATTGGTGCTGCTTGATCGGTGCTTTCACCACTTTTTAGGTGCCGGCGTTCTGAACAACGATCTTTTCCAACCTATTTTCAAAGGAGTCACATGGAAAGACACCTTTTTGGGCCGTAGAGTTGTCACCAAGGTCTCCTGCCCTAATGTATCAAGCTCGTAGACAGGTCAAAATCGATTGCCCCAGCGAATCAAGAACTAGTCTACAGATACTACAAACTGCATTTGTCTGTCTTTTTTTGCCTCCAAATATCCACATGTAAGATTTCTCGGATCTGTGGATAGAGGGCAATTGCAGCATCACTGGATACCGACTGAAAACACCTCGAAACTGCAAAATAAACAGGTTTTCTGAGCACGACATGGCAAGTCAAGCCAGTAAACACGTTTACATGTTGGCCATATTGAATGTTGCTAATCTGGGCGCTGATTGGCTTGTGCCAAATAAGGGAAGCTCATGAATATTTATATCTCGTTAGAGGCCACGCCCGGAATAGTGAGAATGGGCTCGATCAGGCAGAGCCAAACCCGAAGGCTAACGTATTTGCCACGGGATGGCTCTGTCGTGGGAGAATGCTCTCGTTCTCCATTCCCAGTCACCAGTTTGAATAGTCTTGTCATGCAAGACAGCAGATTTATAGAATTTCTTCATTAATTATGCAAATTAGATCCCTGTTTGTCATCTAAGAATGCTAAGCATCACTTAAGCTGCATACACGTAGATACCAAACATCACGCAATGATCTGTCAATTGGTTCTTGAGTTATCCTCCCTCAAAGATAATTTTAAACAAATGCCCCTGCAGTTCCAGAAAAACTAAAAAAGTGCAAGGGGACACATGAGCTATGTATCTTTCTAAGCAAAAGAGCTATCTGCCATCCAAAATCCGTGACCCTAGCATGTCCAGATCACAAGATAGCAAAACAGGTTCCACTGCAATATCATAACAAGCTGCCAGGTGGCTCAAAATCTACTCATTTCAAGGTTTCATCAAGACCTATCCACCTTTCATCAAGATCACCCAAGTTTCATGACAATCTATCCATAGCTTCTCTCTACTGACACTGTTTGTGACCTCCAAATTTTCTGACAAAACTGTCCCAGCTAGGGGGCTGGAACCTACATTGTGACTTTACCCTAATTACACTTATTGACAGGACGGTCCTGTCAGCAGTGCAATACTTTCTGTTACTGACAGGACGGTCCTGTCAGCAGTGAAATCAGTGCCCTTTGCAAGTGAAAGTCCTTTCTTTTTCTGGAAGTCAGTTAAAGATACCTAATGAGCACGTCGGCAGAACATACTGCACCTGCGTGAAACTGCATGAAATGTATTGTGCATAGCACTTTGGCAGAACGTTGACAGCCTGTCTGTAGTTTTCAGATGTGGTATAGGAAAAGATGTCGTCTGCAACAGGCAAAATTTTGATGCAACGTTGACCAAACATCCAACGAAAAACAGGTTTTGCACAGGCGCCGTACGTTCTGCTGACGTGCTGACCTAATGTCATCAGTCATGTAAATCATAGCCAAATATACATGTACATAATTCACATGTGACATAATTGTCTAATGATGTTCACATTTATGTACAGAAAACCTGCATGTGTCAAGTCTGAATTTTCCATTTACCAACAATAGCATTTTCTCATTGATTACGCAAATTAGATCCTGATTTCCATAATCTATATTGCAAAAATGAAAATGTTCTTTTCCATTCAAGTACCTACCTACTTGTATGTCTAACTGAAGGTCATGTATTGCCCAAATGATTAGAAGCAGTTTATAGATGAACATTTGATATATCCATGGGGGCTGCTGAAATGTCAGAGTGGAAGGGACATATCTGAGTGGATCTGTAATGGTAGCACAGGGGCAGTGGGAGATATAAATTATGGTACATTTCCTGGATGCTTTTTTCAATACTGTCCCAGTCTATTCCATCAAATACCAAGTTGAACTTGAGTTCCATGATTTAACATCATACCTTTGCCAATCATACTATATTGTGTCAATACTATAGAACTTGACTTAACCATCCCAGTGTCATAGTCCAGTTTTAAATCCTAGTTCTAATATTTTGCCATTTTCGGGTTAATGGCAAAAAAAGTGATGAAAGGGTTTTGAGGGTATAAGTTTGAGTACATTTATCATTAATCTGTTGCAAAATGATATTAGATACTAACATTCTTGAAAAGTGTAAGAAGTGTTTTTGACAAAGGTCAAGGTCAAATTTGGGCCTCCTGGTGGCTGAACTAGATACTGCAGCAGAACTTGCGGTTTTTGCATCTTTTGTGCTGGACATGTTAATAACATATTGGTCTTGTTTTTTGGGTAGCTGATAGCTTTTTATGTCAGGAACATGTGGTGTGGATTTTTGTCCCCTAAGCAGCTTGTTCTGGAATTACAATGTACAGGGGAGTTTCCGGCAAAATCTTTCAAAGTGGATAAATCAAGAAAGGAACTATGAATTTTCATTATTTTTGGTACAGTCAAACCTGCTCTAGCCGGTCACCCAAGGGACCTGAGAAAAGTGGCTGCGTTGGACAGGTGACCGGCGAGAAGAGGGTCGATCCTCCCGACTCACAACATGACTGAGACTTAATGGTCTCCGATTTGAGGTGTTTCAATGTGAAATATTGCGTGTATCTTTAGATTCCCGGCGCCTAAACTTCACAGTTTCTGGCAAATGAAGCAATATTTTTAAATTAGATTCATCAAATTCAATTACTGTACTGTACGTGCTGTATTTTCACGGCGGTATCAACATTTTCGAGCGCTTGACACTACCGACCAGATACCGGCTATGGGCCCCTGCACGGTTTGATCGATTTCTATCTACGGTGTACGGCACAGTACATCGACATCACGGATGATACAAACTGTAGTAGTACTGTACAGTAACTTCAATCGTTCCAAAACACAATTTTACCCGCTATAATCAGTACAGAAGGACCCTGGGATCCACAAGCCCTCGCTGCCGGCGGGTCAATGACCCCACTACGTCGGGCGGGCCGGCCGGCCGGCAGACTGAAGCGGCGGATTCTTTTGCGAATTTCTGAGTTAATCTCCGAATGGCCCAGTAACATTGTCTGATGGATGATCCTTGAGTTTGTGTTTTCCGTTATGAAAATGTAACATTCGTCTCTGATGTTGTTTATGTTAGGCCTCCATGGTTTAATAGACCGTGGACCAAGGGCCTCGGCCAAAAAAATGTACTGTACTACCATACCATATCAGGTTACGCCGGCTGCGTTTGAACAGGCTGTTCAAACTTCAATTCATAATGTAAACGTTTGTAACCTTATCACTAAGTGTGTGTACAAGTTTCTTCATGCATCAAAGGTGTTACTCCTGTAAGTTCCAGTCAATGAACCTATGTACCTTTGATCCCTTAAACGTACAGTACTGCACTTCCGGGCACGTACCAAAAAAGTTTTAATTTTGTCGGCGCTGAAATTCCCTCCCATATGACGTAGTAGACTGCTCCATTGACCCAAAATGACCCAGCGTCGGGCATCTGGGCCTTTTAGACAAAAAAATACATTTCCATAATTACTGAGGAAATTGTGTTATTCCAGTGTTTTACATAATAGGACTTTGATACATCTAATGTATGTAATCTATGGCAAGTGAAACATTAACAGATTCTAATTATGCAAATTATGACCTAATTTGTATAATCAATGCAAAAATGCTAAAATAATAGTTCCTTAGTAGTCAATGATGGGCATTTCATACTTGTGACATGTGTAAGATAGTTTAAGGTTAACCGCCCTATGCATATATTATGTTAATATGCATTATTAATGATGAAATGTTGAAATGAAACCTTGCCAAAGGATAGGTCTTTCGCATATGAAATATATGTAAATTGAGTTGAGAAATAGATTATGCTACTTGTAATCGTCACATTTCCATGATCAATGAGACAATAAACAAAAAAAGTATACAAAGGCTCTAAATATTTCATGTAGGTATAAGGTCTCCGAATCTGTTCTGGACATGCTGTTGTCACGATTTTGGATGAATTAACTTTGGGCCCCCTAGCAGCTTCTTATGGAACAAACATCTTGATTTTTAGTATGTAAGTGACATATTTAGATGACAAATATGCAAATCAAAAACTAATTTGCATGATTAATGAGCAAATTCTATAAATCTGCTGCATTTCATGATATATTATTTATTATTCAAACATGACACATGTAACTGAGAACAAGAGAAGCATTGGTAGATATAAATTATGCAAGTGAAGTGGTTTAATGGCAGGAATTTCATTTGAAGGTGAACATCCCTTAGAATCAGGACCTCATGATCATTTGCATAATTTGCCAGAAATGCCAGAAGAGCCTTTGTTGTTAAGACTGTCATCACAACACCAGTCCTGTTATTTGGGTGGAGAACATGAACAACTGAGTTATGCAAAGGAGGATCTGATTTGCATAATCAAAAACATTTTTCATTCGTCAGTTGTAAAGATAATAACATCATTTGGTGAAGGCATGAGGTTGTGGAACTCTACTTTTAATTATAAATCAATGTTACACATGTCACAAATAGGAAGTTTTCATCATCTACCATGAGACTTTTAGTCATCATTATCAGACTTTTATGTTTCTCATTGAGTATGAAAATATGGTCCTCACATAAACTACTGAAGCAGTGGCTTGTTTCTTTCCTTGCAAAAGACTGGAGTTGAACAGTTGAAAATTTGGGAAAGTCCAACATTTTGTGATGGAAATTACCTGTCTCAGAATGACTTCTCTCAACACACTGTGAGATAAACTATCAAGTAAACAAACTAATTTCATTTCTGACCTTCTCCACCAAAATCACATACATGTAATAGAAAAGGCACTATATCTGTACAAGCAGCCTATATAAAGTATATGATAGCTTTTATCAACAGATCAAGTGGCTTTAAATTTCATATCAATAAAATTTGCCTGTGGCTATTGACAGGACGGTCCTGTCAGTAACAGAAAGTATTGCACTGCTGACAGGACGGTCCTGTCAGTAACAGAAAGTATTGCACTTAGTGTTGGCGTCCAAACCGGAGGGCCACAGACCCAACCGTGAGCGCCGAAGGCACAAGCTTTCTAGGGGGGTCTGGGGGCAAATCTTTGTGAAATTAATAGAAAAATCATGATTTTCATGCCAAAAATAATGCACAAAATTGGGAATTTTCGCGTAGGATAAACCAAGACCACTTAATTTTGTGCCCTGGCTCAACCTGAACGATGGCTCAAGTATTCTTATGAGTTCCTATGGAGTATCAGGCGGGCAGCTACTCCAACTACGTCAACTTTGAAAGAACGATTACACAACTTTGGTGTTTTAAGGTGGTCACGGCCCAAAGGTAAGAAGGGTAGAAAGAATCTGAAGCATTTCATTCAAGTTTTGAACACTAGGAGGCTTGATTTCTCCTTTAGCCGAAAGCCAGGCTACATAATTATGCAAATCATGGGCCAGTAAACAACACGCTGCCGGGTTAGAGTTCTTCAGCAGGTGACCATTATCAATGAAAAAATGCACCATGACTCTTTTATTGTGTAATGCTCGCTCGTTGCTGCCAAAAGTCGACGAACTCGCTGTTCTAGCCAAACAGACAGGCGCATCAGTACTTAAAATCAGCAAATCATGGCTGCGTCCAGACATTCCAGACAGTGTTACATGTATATTTAATTATAGGGACCATAGAAAGTGCGAAATGGAACGAAATGGAACAAAAAGGAACGAAATGGAATGAAATGGAACAAAATATGTAGGCAGGAAATGTGTTTGTTAAGCCGTTCTGATGTTCAAACGGCGACGTTACTAAAGTCTCTCGTACCGGTATGCCCACGGGGAGGAATTTCATCACCAGCCGTCTCCCTTACAAATGTACATGTAAACACAATGAAAAAAGATAGCAAAATACAAGAGTTCCACGACCTCATACCTTCGCCAAATCATGTTACGCCCATTCTTCGTTAACGTGTGCAATTGCTGTCGCATGATAGTAGCGGGCCACCAAGTTTTAAAAAGAAGCAATAACTGCGTATCTTGTGCTTTCCTGTTATCAGTACATGATAGTAATATACTAAGTTATGTTTTACCGCAACTGTCAGCTGCCTTCGGGTCGTCCAGGCGAAGATTTTGCTAAGAAACACGCTAAAATCACCTGTCGCAACCACTAGTAACGCACAAAACGTCGGGTTCAAACAATGAAAACGTGTGAGTTGACTTAATTTTCAGTCATAATCTACACCTATCCACCAAACTGTCTTGCCACAGGTGGATGAACTTGTCCAGCTGGCGTCCATACTAAATCTGATGCCGTTTTAGTTTTGTCGCAAGGTTTTGTCTAACCTACGTTATGGAAAGATAGACGGGTATAATTCGCCCACGAAAAGACATTTCACAACAATTTTCACACTGTCTTATCCGCTAGACTGTGTTTTTGCGAAACAAATCCATGGCAGGGAGAACAAAACACGAGTATCGGAAAAATGACAACAACAAACAGCGTCAGGCCGTTTGTCAATTTTCAATTCTAACCTACGTTATCATGGTTATTCCATTGTCGTGGCATTAAGATTAGAGACAGATACTTGCACTTCCATTCATCAGAAAGAGGGTCATCAGATATACATTTGCATGTAAATTTTATAGTGTAAGGGCTGACGGCTTGGATTGTATTGATCATCATAAGCATAATTCTAACCTACGTTATCGTCTAACCTACGTTATCATTTTTTTCTTCACTGGGTTATCGAATTTACAGGAAAAGGATACGATGCAAAGTTCGATTAACAGCATTTTATCAACTGTAACAATACTGTAGTTGGCCTTGTCTTGCTAGAAAATCATAGTACAGAAGGTTTACTCTCCCTGCTTTAATCTCCAAGCAGATATAGCACGTGAGCTTGTTTTGGCTATTTGGTGGTGTCTTTGGTGGTTTGTTACGGAGATTACCATTTCTACAGACAAAAAACTTAATATCTCGAAAAGTATAGGTGGTAGCACCGTACAAAATTGGCAAAAGATAGTCGACAATACTGGTAACAAGTTCAGCACATTTGTAAGGTATTTGGAAGAACTTTATTTTTCACCATTTTCTACCCCCAATTGCACACGTTAACGGAGAATGGGCGGTTAACCGTTCGAACTAACTATACATTTCCTCAGTGATTATGCAAGTAAGAGCTTCATTTGCATGAATCATATAAGTTGATCATATTCTTTACCCAATGACAGTCTTATCTTTAGAAAAAAGGTTATTCTAGCATTTCCTCATGAATTATGCAAATGAGTTCCTGATTTGAATAAATTATGTTTAGTGATGTTCACCTTCACTGAACCTCCAAATATGGCAAGTATTAAATTCCCAGCAGTTACCACTATAAAGTTGTAGCACTTTTCCATTAATTATGCAAATTAGGTCTTCATTTACATATTTAATCAATGTTCCTGTCGTTCTCAATTACATATGATGCAAGTGTTTCATAGCCCTATTATCGAACACAGCAGATTTATAGAATCCCCTCATTAATTATGCAAATTAGATACTAATTTGCATAATTGTCATCTAATTATGTCAAGCATCACTTAAGCTACCTACATACCCAAAATGACGACGATCCGTCAACCGGTTCTTGAGTTATCCTCTCTCGAAGATTTTTAAACAAATCGCCCTGCAGTTCCAGAACAAGCTGCTAGGGGGCCCAAACTCACGTGACTTCTTCCCTAGCCCAAGAGCTACCTCCCATCTAAAATTCATGACCCTAGCATGTCCAGATCACGAGATAGCAAAACCGGAAGTTCCGCTGCAGTACCATAAGAAGCCGCCAGGGGGCCCAAAATCTAATCATTTCTAGGTCTCATCAATACCTACCCACCTACCAAGTTTCATGACAATCCATCAAAAGCTTCTTGAGTTATCCTGCTAAACCACATACACACATACACACAAAGTAACGCCGCTACTGAAAACATCTTGGCGAAGGTAATAAGGAACCAAACTGAAGTGAGTGGTAAATAAATAATGACGTTTTATTTCTTGAACCTATTCAATACTAGTATAAGATACAAATTTTTGCTGTGTTTGTGTGGCTAATTTCTTCCCGAAAAAGGGGGCGTGCAAAAGATTCACCACAGTGACTGTTTACCAACGTTGGACGATATGTTACGCTAATAAACTGCTGCGAATTGCACGAAATTATGACAAGGAAATGGAACTGAGTATGGAGGTAAGGAATAGAATAAGGGAGTAACATTAGATTTTCAGAATTCACCAAGAGTGCATGAGGCAAGCGTTATTTTATACAGCGTTTTTGCTGTTTGACGGGTTGAATCAAATGCCGACCTTCCTGTTCTTTACAGTCATACAGTTTCCATCCATATCTAGTTGTACATAGCTATACATATCTCTGCAACAATGATTTTTATACAACCAATTGTTGGGCTCCGGACCCGTCGGAGAATAGGCTCTACCATTAGTGATATGCTAATGAACCTCAGCGCTGCGTCAGGAGTGTGTCACATTTCGTACTCAATTCAAACACGGACATTGACTTTCAACTTGGGCCCTCTGGAGACATTTCTGCTTCCTTGTTCACAATGAAACAAAGAGAAGGTGTGAACAAGCTAGACATGTATTTTACGGTTTGGTGGAAGGAATTCAAGGTGCGAACACAAGGTATTTGTACAGTTGAGGTTGGGAACGGACGGAGGGAAGAAGGAGAAAATGGCAGGTCCGCATCCCCTGCCGGGATCGATTAGTCCCACCCACCCCAAAACATGATAATGCTAATGCTAACCAGGAGAATTATTGACACAAGAACACAAGAATTACACAATAACCTTCTATATCTGATTGGCAAAATCAAACCGCCAATCAGAGCTAGAAGAACTCGAAAAGAAAGTAAGGCCTAGGCCTTTTAACAACATGGAGTGTCGTTCCATTTTGTTCCATTTCGTTCCTTTTCGTTTCATTTCGTTCCTTTTCGTTCCATTTCGTTCCTTTTCGGTCCATTTTGCACTTTCTGTACACCGCTTATGTGCATCCTCAGGCGACAAAACCACATCACCCTTGGAGCGGACTAATATAAAATTGCTTCGCTGGCCGGTATGACTAAATACCTCAACCGACCTCAACCGACCGCTTCCTGGTCTAAATGTGGAGTGTACATGACGTGTAAAAACCCTTTTTTTACGCTATGGATACATTGCCTAATAGTATGCAATTATAAATAAGAAAATCACTGTAACTCTGACGTTTTTACCAGTTTTTTTACAGCGCGCCATGCACCCGCGAACAGGGTCCGCCATCTTGTTTGTTTACGTCGAGCCGCCGGAACGCATCGTGCCGTAAGTTTCAAGTCAAAATAAGGAAAGTAAAAAAGCTTGTGCAGCACGGAAACTCAGCAGATATACAGGGAGACCTCTTTAACCCTCAACAGTACACCTTCCCGGACTGATTAATCTGTCCACCTGGGGTCCGCGCGGACCCCAAAACAGTTTTTTGCTAATTTTTAGAAATTATCAGTATGTTACCAGCTCAATTTTTTTGCTGAATTGATGTGTGAACCTCTTAGTCCACATTACGTACAAAAATTATACATTTTGACCTTTTCCTATTTTTTGGTGAAGAAAAGAAGGAATCAAAAATACCCGTTTTTTAAAGTTTTTAAAGCTTTGGAGGTTCGTGGGACTAGGGGAGGGGGCTTATTGCCCCCCTCATAACTCAGGGAACGGTATATCGTATGGCCACCAAATTTTTAGAAGATGGTGTACTAGTAAAAATTATTCAATACAGCAATTTTGATGTCGTTATGACGTAGTATGACGTCATTATGACGTCATTCATATGATTTTAATGGCTAAAACCATTATAAATAGGTTATTCTCTTAAAACTTAATGGTATACAATTCAACCTTAACAAAAAGTGTTTATGATAAAATGATAAGGTCTGCTAAAGCTTATGTTGCCCTTAGCAACACCAGTGACGTCATACAATGACGTCATACATATTTAATTATCCGCCATCTTGGATCTTGGTTTTGACCAATGGCGTAATCAAATTAGCATAAATTATTAATAAAAATCACATTAAATTATATAAAATGTTATTAATGTTCGAAAGCATGTGTCACTTATCATAAAAGCCTGAAAATAAAGTAAAGTATAAGAAATAAAGTAAAGTATAAGAACGCCAGTGTATCTATTACGATCGAGAGCCGGCTGGGGTCCGCGTGGACCCCAAAAGAAAATCAGATACAAAATTTAAAAGAAATGGGGGAAACGGAATTTTCTGCACTGTGTTGAGGCGCAACTTCGTGGGTGACAATTACCTGAAATTTCAGAAAAAAATCTTAGAAACCAAAAAAATATTATAGAATATATCGTGCTGGGGTCCGCGCGGACCCCAGGTGTACTGTTTAGACCGTTAAACATCATGTTTCCGGTGGTGGATTTAGCACTCAATACTTGAGGGCGGATATTTTGCGGGGTGTAACTCCGTAAAAGATGATCGATAACCTAATACTTAAACACTTGCGACTCCACTTAATCGTGATCGTGATCTCGAGCCAGTTTAGCTCACTGAAGAGCTACTCTTCCACTGGTCGTGACAGAGAAGACAGACGCTACATACAGTATTTACAGGTTCATTGTACCGGGGAAATTCCCCTAGCTCTTTTCGACAAGCACAATGAACAGTGGACCACGGCTTAACTTCCCGTCCTAAGGACTGCGACCCTCTCCAGTAGCGTGCATGTCGGGTGAGCGACAACAGCCGCGGCCGGGATTCGAACTCCCAACCTCTTAGTCCAGAGGCAGGGTCGCTAACCACTGGACTACGCACGCATCTCAACTTATGATATATTAGAAGTTATAACTTGAAAAAACTCACAAATACTTAGGAGTTACTTTGTGATTCTTATTTATAATCGTATAGACAATGTATCCAGAGCGTTAAAAAGGGTTCATGTTGTATTTATTTTGTATTTATTAGAAATGAAACAACTCATTACACTGGGTCAGCCAAGGCAGCTCTCGCTGGTAACAACTGACCCACAAGAATACAGACAAACGTACAAAGTTTAACATACATCATGTAGCTTATAACAAATTGAATACATTACCTGTGTTAAAAACATACAATATGGGTAAGAGAATATACATACAAGGTAAAAGATCATAAGAATCAATTATAACCATACAAAATTTATCAATAAGTCTTTATAAACAAATCGAGATAGATAATCTACAACTTAGTACGAATATAGGCAAGTATGGCGGTGAAATCAGCCGGACAGGGGGTGGGTTTTGCAGCGAGCCTTGAATTCACGGAGTGTGGGAGAGTCAGTAACGTGCCTGGGTAGGCTGTTCCAGAGCCGTGACGTGTAGGGGATAAAACTGTTCTTGTAGGTGTTGGTTCTGCATCGAGGGATATGAAGGTGTACGGAGTTACGCAGGCGGAGCTGGGTTTGAGCTTGTCTTGTTGATGGAATGAGTGGCTGGAGGTGGGATGGTACAGAGCCGGTGACGAGTTTAAACATGATGACAAGCCTGTTATAGTCTCGACTACTTGAGAGCCTGTCCCACCCAAGCTCTTTCAGCACATCTGAGTAGGGTGTCCTTGGCGCTGCGCCTGTAACGAGGCGGCCTGCATGATACTGCACACGTTCTAGTTCCTTGGAGCACTCATATTGCTGAAGAGGATGGAGCCATATTCAAGCTTAGGCCGAACCAAGGTAATGTAAGCTAGTTCTAGGGCATCCCGAGATAGCTTGCCTCGTAACCTCCAGAGGTATCCAAGTACTTTCCGGGCTTTGCTAGATGTGGTCTGCGCATGCTCAGTCCAGCCCAAGGCCCGGTGTAAGGTGACACCAAGGTGGGTATAAGATGTGACCTGTTGGATGAGCTGACCTGAGATGTAGATAGGGGACAACTTACTCTGCTTTGTGCAGACTTTATGTGTATATAACTTTGCACTTGTCCGGATGCAGTTCAAGGCCCCAGATATCAAACCACTCAGAAGCAAGTTGTAAGTCGGAGTTGGTAGTGCTAGCTACTTCATTGTCCGTCGAACCCGAGTTTGACAATGAAGTGTCATCAGCGAAGAAATTGATGCTTGACGTGCATGGTACAAATGTAAGTCCTTGATGTCATTTATACATATTATCCGAAATAATAACGGTCCCAAGATGCTTCCTTGTGGTACGCCTGCATACGTGTACCCCCAAGACGACGTAACTTTGTTTATGACCACACGTTGCTGGCAGCCGGTAAGGTAGTGATCGAACCACTTGATGAGCGATCCGTTGACTCCGTATCGCAAAAGCTTGTAAGTGAATCCATCATGCCACACGGTGTCGAACGCTCTACGGACGTCGAGGAAAACTGCGGCCGTGCAGGAAACATTGGAGTCATCAATGGACTTGGCCCAATTATCCACCAATCACAGGAGCTGTAAAACTGTCCCGTCACCTTTCTTGCACCCGGATTGGCTGACGTTTAACAGGTTGTTGTCTATAAGGTCAGTATAGAAACAGTTATGGACAAGTCTCTCCAAGACTTTGGCTACAGTAGGAAGAAGAGCAATGGGCCTATAGTTCAAAGGGTTGGTCCGATCGTCCTTTTTGTACACTGGCGAGACATTGGACTGCTTCCATTCTGTTGGGAATTTGCCTGTGGCCAGTGAGAAGTTCAACAGCTGGCAGAGGGAGGTCTCGGACTCCATAAGTAGTCGGTTGGTTATGTCGTTAGGGCCCGGAGCCTTATTTGTATGCAGTCCTTGCAGTACACTCAAGACTTCTTCTTCTGAAACTTGAATTACACTGAGTTCTTCGTCAGTGAACTTGGGGAGCCTACTTGTGAAGGTGGGGTGTCTTGCTTCCTTTGTGACGTTGACAAAGATGTTGTTGAGGAGTTCGGCCTTATCTTTGTCCTTGTCCACTACCGTGCCGTTTACAGAGAGTGCTGGAATGCCTGACTTACTCTTGCCTGTAGCTTGTTTGAGTACAGACCAGAAGACTCGGGCGCCTTCGGTTGAGGTCGGTTGAGGCCGGTTGAGGTCGGTTCAATTAGACAGACCCTTTGCTGTCCGGCCAAATTTCCCAAGCCTAATGCTATTAATAAGTATAATAATTATAATCCACAGTTTTTTTTTTTGTAAACTCTTTGCACATCTATAATGATTACCAAGCAATGGGGAGCAAAACTTAGCATGACAAACACCCAATTCCTATTAGAACTCTGGTCAGATTTAAACTCCAATTCCAGAACCATATGTAACAAGTTCGAATAGTCCTACCATGGAATGCAGCAGAATTTCCTCATTAATTATGCAAATCAGATCGTGATTTGCATACTTGTCATTTGATTATGTTAAATTCACCACCCCCCTTCCGCGGTGCGGAGCCTTTGAAAAATTAAAGCTGCAATGGGACATTCTGAGGCTATGTGAGAGGGAGATTCATAGTCTAGTGGTATTCCTAAGACTTGAGAAATTAAGACAGTCAACTGTAAAAGTTTCCAGTACTATAATGTATGTAAAAGCCATAGGAGAAGGATAGATAGACTAAAATAATTCAAGGTTATTTTTCTCAATATCTTTCCCAAATTTCTATTCATGCATGGCATATTTCCCTTATAAAATATAAGTACAATCAACAGTACACACAATCTGCAAATCACCCTTTATACACTAAGTCTTACACAATTAGTGATCAATGTTACTTGTAGCTCCAGATAACAACATTGGGTTTGCCACAAGCTCAAACCTTTCACATGGCAAAATAGCAACACATTCATCCAAACTGCTACAAACTCAGGTCTCATGTTTCACTTCAGAGCCTGTTCTATAGGAGGCCCAGCTCCTGTCTTTGAGCAAGTTCTCATTTTATGAACATTGTTTATTCCATTCAAACTTTTACTACTAGAGCTAAATTTTCATGTTTGTGGTAAGATTTTGGAATTTTTATGAGAGTAACATAGTTTGTAATGCTAGAATACATTGTCATGTGGTGTTGTTTTTTATTTTTACTGGAAAAAGATAATTTTGGAAAAGACTTAGACCCTGTTCACACTCGAAAAAGTAATCCGGATTACAGGGCGATTCGAATCAAAAATTGTTTATCCCGATTCTATCCCGATCCACTAGAGCGTTCACACTGCTTTTCGCCGATCCGAATTGCGCCGGATGGGAAGTGGGGTGATCGCGCAAAATAGCGTAAAGCTCGTCGTAAAACGGCATGCTGATCCTGCCGTTTCCACTTCTTCTGTTGTGATCCACAACCGATCGGTATTTGCTCGCGAGGTTCTTCACCTTCGTTCGGCACTGTACACAAGTCTTATCGAAACCACGCTCAGTTATGCCGCGTGATATCTCCTCGTAGATATCCTTGTTCTTGTGTACTGTGCCCAGTTTTTTCTGCGTCTCCTCTCTCCCCCAGAGGGATAACAGCAACTTGTTTCTCATATTTGACTCTCTTTTTCACACTCAGATGTATCAGATCTTGCAGAGGGAATTATACTACGAAGAAGCTGATGTGACACACATATATGATGGACCATTGACAAAGTCTACAGATAGAAAGAAGACATCAGTGGTAAGTGACAAGAGAGAAGGCAGGAGCCTGCGATGTCCCTAAGAACTTGGCTAACTACATCAGGTCACCCTAACTCTTCTCAACGAATGTATTGGGATCATCAACGTGCAGAGGTTTGATTGCTGAACTGCAGTCCCCTCCAGTAGTGTCCAGTGATTCCAACCTAAGTCCTTGGGTTTCCACCCTGAGAAAAAAAGCCGGACCACTAACCATTTGCAGCACAGGGATACTTCATGCAGACTAACTTGAGTAAAACCAATGTGACCTATCATCCCACCATGGTACAGACTCTGATGTTCTGTCCAGTGCAGCTCAGAAGATTCCTTTTTGCAGTGGTTTTTATTCTGTGCATTTTGGCAGTGGTGAGATCTGCAGTGGAAGGTTCAGCGGTCCAGTGTGATGTGTTGTTTGCTGTGGCCGACAGCATAGCCCTGCCATGCCTCTGTAACCACGACACCAACACGGTGGACTGCCAGGCCAGGAACCTGACTGTGGTGCCTCCAGGATTCCCTGCTCGGATGAAACGCTTGAACTTGGAGAAAAATCTCATTACTACACTATCCAGAGACCAGTTAGGCTCCATCCAATCACTCATCCATCTTGACCTTTCCAACAACATCATTAACAAGATTGACAATGATGCCTTTGGGGGGTTGATTAACTTGAAAATTCTTGAACTTGGCAATAACAATCTAAAAATAATACAGAATGGAACGTTTTCTGGTCTGTACAACCTTCATCAGTTGAATCTGGAATCCAACAAAATAAACACCATCCACCCCCAGGCCCTGACCTCTCTGAACAACCTCAGGCAATTAAACCTCCAGGGCAACAAAGTCAGCTCAATACAATGTGCCCTTGTGCAGAATCTGACCTGGCTGCAATTACTGTCTCTAAGGGCCAACCCTATCCAGATAATTGAAGACCAGTGTTTTTATGGCCTGATTAACTTACAAGACATCCAACTAAAGCGATGTGGTCTGACTCAAATTAATAATGGCACCTTCAAATATTTGATTCGACTGTCGACTTTGAATTTGGCCTGGAACAAAATAAGTCAGATATCACCATTTGCTTTTCGAGACTCCGTACAGTTGACTCGACTGCACCTTAACAATAACAATATTTCCAACCTTCCAGCCAGGGTTTTTGCAAACCTTACAAACTTACAAAAGTTACACCTGCATCACAATCCAATCACATCACTCGGTACAGATCTGTTCACAGATTTACATAGCCTTGAATTTCTACTTCTACACAACTTAAAACTATCCTCTCTAAAAGAAGAAACCTTTGTTGGTCTTCCCCCCTTACAGTATCTTGATCTAAGTAGCAATTATTTACAGAATTTACAAAAGGGATTTGGCTTGGTGTTTAAGCCTTACTGGCATGTCAAACTCTCAGCTAACCTGTGGAGGTGTGATTGTGAGATACAATCAATCTATGAGTTTTCCTGGATTGCAGATGAAGTGGTGTGCAAGTCCCCAATGAAGTTTCAGGATATGTCTCTAAATCAAATTCCTTACTCAAATTTATCATGTACACCACCTAGTATTGCAGAGATGACACCGTACGCCTTGGCTGTGATAAACGATACGGTTTTCTTGCACTGTAATTCAAGTGGTTTTCCTACTCCGTCACTGTCCTGGCTCTTGCCACAAGGGACCATGATTAGCTCCCTGCCAGGTACTGGCCTACAGTCTGAAGGTGAAAACGGCCTGACACTGCTAATTGAAAGTGCTCAGCTCAGTGACATGGGCATGTACATCTGCAACGCCAGTAACCCTGGTGGGAAAGACTTTCTCATGACATATTTGAACGTTTTTGACCCAGATTGTGTGGTAAGAGTAGATAAGGGGAACAAAACTTTGGTAAACAATTCTTCAGATGCAGTATTTGACATCCAAGCAAATTGTAGTTCCACTGCGGCCTTGTCTGACAGCCTTTCTGGTATTGTGGCCCTAGGATACTCTGAGTCCACTTTTATTACTGAGACTAAACTTTGTCCAGATGATGTCCCCTGTACAAATGCACCATACAAATGTTCATGTGAGACAGGTTCAAAGTCTCAGCTGAAGCAACCACAGATGGTCACAGCCACAGCCCTTAACTGTAACTACCTGGTAACGTGGTTCATTGTCGGCATTGTTGCTGGAGTCAGTCTAATTGTTGCATGCTGGATCGGATTTACTATGTTATACCGAAAAAAGATAAGGGAAAGAATTGTCTTGCAACAAGCAATAGAGAAATGGAAGCGAAAAAATAATCAGAGGGACTTAAACATGAAACCAGCTTTGGGCATTCACGGCCAGCAGACAAAAAGGAAAACATGTCTGAGTAAAAACATCCCAACAGCTTCATCATCAGATGTACGTCTGTCAGAGAATGGGGACAAACCTAGGACAGCTCATGTCGCTTTTGCAGAGGATGGAAATGATATCAATGGGCAAAGTAAAAAGCTTTCAAATCATAGTAGCCTGTTAGATACTGATAATATCAGGTCAGAACAACGTAGTGAAATTTTGAATGAACAAACCATTGTGGCAAATGAGACCGGTTCCACAAAAGCTTTGGTCTCAGCACAAGGCAAGGGAGGTGCTAAGTTTCAATCAAGTAGCCATGTTCAGAGTTCCCAAAGCAGGAGAAAAACTTCCACTGGACAGCAGATGGAAGGAAAACACCTGTCTAAGGTTTCACACGAAGGTCAGACTCAAAAACAGAATGGGCTGGCAAATTCTGTACCTACTCCAGTAGCTGGCAGGCAGACTAGTGGACAAACCAACACGATTACTAAACCATCTGATAAACCAACCCCTACAGCATACACTTCACCATCAAACACCACCATGAGACCATCTCCTTCATCATACACTTCAAACACCACTATGAGACTGCCCTCTACATCATACAATTCACCATCTTCATTTTTAGAGAGAATCTACTCTGGTTACCTTGGGAAGTAAAATAGTAATATTGTATATTATGATACTGTATAATTCCAAATGTAGATCAAAACACATGGGTGAAACTTTTGACAATTCAATAACTTAAGTGAGATGATGATGATGAAGTGAGATGGCTTAACCAGTCTTTTCTACAGATTTTGATTCTAATGCTTGAATTAATTCAAATATCAAACGGTCAGTTTTATCAGGGTCCATTTTAAAGCCCCTTGGTTGTAGCTTAACGGGGGGTGTCCTAATTCCGACATACCCCTAATTCCAGACTAGTTTGAAAAATCATTGTTGCGGCGTTATGCATGGGTGCATGTGCCTATAAATACCCACAGGAATGGACAATGTTTTTGTGTTGATAACGGTAAGCTCACAACGTTTTTCCAGTTCGGACGCTCCGACAACAGACGAGTGAAAAATCTGTTTGAATTCGACGCTTCTTTGGGGGTTGACGAGCGATGGAATATGGCGCCCTCAACTATGTTAAATCACTCAGTGTAATCAATGCAATAGTTAAAACTGATACCATCTTGTTTGGGACAGAAAACAGTTGTAGAGTGTTTTAGTCAGAATTTCTGTATTTCAAACTACTAAACTCTCACGCAGATCGCACTCAGTGTTTACTAGGTCGGAATTATACAATAGAACGTTCCACCGGCAAAATGACCAAAAACCTGCCGTAAGTTTCGCGAACCATTACGCTTGGGTGCAAGGCGCTACACTGAAGTGAAATACACAGCTGTGCAGCTTTAATCGTTGTTATCTTTGTCTGTCAATATTAAAGCTCATGTTGCGTGGGTTTTTGGTCAGACAAACTATTGCCAAAGGTATGTGCGTCTGTATGGAACATAGGTCGGAATTAGGACCCCTCCCGTTATAGATTAATTGAAGAATTAAATCTTGGATGAACAACAAGGTTAACTGAAGCTTTTTAGTGCTAACAGTAGAGCCTAAGGTAGGACCTAAGTCCGGCAACTGTTCTATGTGTATACGCATGCTTTTTATTAAAGTACATTTGACCTTCCACCCATCAAAAATAATAGATCTTGTAACAGCCATTGATCCATGATTAAAGCTGCACAGACATATATTTCATTTCACGGTAGCGTTCCGCACTGTAGTTTGATAGCACACAAATTACATTGTAGTCACAGCAGGTTTTTCCTTCGTGTTCCAACACAAAAAGGGGTCCAAACTCCAGCATAGTAACAACCAAGTCATTGCTGTGCATATTTAAGCGCCCCATGCATTTTACAGAATACTATAACTTTGCAATTATAGTATTTTCGGTCGCAAACATGTGCCATACATGCATATTTTCTATTATGGTACTATGTGGTGAGTTTCAGTGAAAGCAAGGTCAACCACCGCTTACAATCAAAATGGTGGCATTGTTTACGCATGCTTACAATCACACATTTTCACTTTCGGCTCCCAGGCTAAAGTTTACCCCTCAGGTTACAGTCAAACCTGTCCAGGTGGCCACCTCTTTAGCTCAACCACCTGGCCATCGCGGCCGCTTTTTATCGGTCCCAAAAAAATTTCCCCATTGATGCAAGCATTAAGCGACCTGCCCAGGGCGGCCACCTGGCCAATGTAGCCGCGGCCAGGACAAATTGGGTCCGCCCATGGCCCGATCCCTTCCCATGGTGACAGGTCGACGGGGTTATAATTCTTAAAATTTTTCAATCAGTGGCGACATCGATTCTCTCAATTTGTCTTGGGTTTCTACTGCCGGGCGATGTTTTGTCTAAGGACAAAGATGGCCACCGCTGGGTCATTTAGAATCAATGGAGCAGTCTACTACATGATATGGGTGGGAATTTCAGTGCGCTGTAATTGTTATCGACAAAATTAAAATCTATTCGGTAGGGTTAAATCGTGTTTTGGAACGATTAAAGTTACTGTACTACAGCTTGTATTGTCTGTGATGTACAATGTACCGTACATAGAAATCGATTAAACCGTGAATACACTCACAAGGGGCTCGAAAATGTTGATATATATATATACCGCCGTGCGTACTCAGAAAATTACAGTACAGTACGTAATTGAACTTGATGAATCTTGAATTTGAAACATTTCTTCATTTGCCAGAAACTGTGAAGTTTAGGCCCCGGGAATCTAAAGATACCTGCAGTATTTGACATTGAAATACCTCGAATTGTAGCCATGCTGTGAGTCGGGAGAATCGACCCTCTTCAAGGAGGCCACCTGTCCAACGCAGCCGTTTTTCTCCAGTCCCCTGGGGGGCAGGCTTGAGCAGGTTTGACTGTATAATAATCTTACATGTACAAATGTGCCTGCACCACAATCTGATTTTTTTTTCAAATGTTCCCCTAAGGCATGAAACAGAAAAGCATACGGTCATGATTCAAATATCCATCTAGTTTTGCTGCATTGACATGTTGTGCCGTCATTATCAATAATGCAGATATACATTTCTATGTGGAGTTATTTATACATTGTCATGTATTTCAAATACATTGTATTTTCAGGTATTGAATATAGTAATACTATATTACATAGCATCTAGTCTAAGCAAAGGAAAATTACTTGCACTTACTAGTCTTATTAATCTTACTTCTTTGAAGCACAAAAACATAATAATCATATGCAAATGATTATTGTCTATTTGAATCTATTTCTTTAAAGCTAATCTCAAGAGCAGACGCAATTGCAAGATAATATTTTTCTGAATCCCAACAAGTAATTGTATTGGCAACTTGATGTTGGGTTTAGACTAGACAGCAGTTATATTATACGGCATAAATATTCTGGTAACCCCCAAAGTACCTACCAGGTCAATTACAGAAACATATTATTTCGTTGGACTCACGATATTTATGTTTCGTTATATTGGAATTTCTGTTGTCATCATTTTATATTTATTCAATTTAGTTTGGAATTCCTATTTCTGTTAAATAGCAGTTGAGTTTGAATTTGCATTGATATTATTATGGTTATTTTCAAATGTTCTACAGATACCTGAATATTTATTTGATAATTATTAGTATTAGTATGTTTATTATTATGTTCTGTATCGATTTCTGTTCTATCATGAATATTGTATGCTGGATGGTTCATTTTCTGTTTCTTTATATCTGAAAGAAGAAAAAAACATATTATTTCGTAAACAACCATTTCTTAACCTTAACAACTTTGTTTTCCATTTGGTTTGGCCAAAAAGTGACTTTGATCTCGGGCAGTCATCCCATTCAAATCCATACTAAAGTTTCCAAAATGGTGCCCTTTAGTTAATATAAAAAGCAGCGGCTGTTACGAAATCCAGGGGTGACCTAGAAAATAAGGTTTGTGATGTGTGAGTGGATAGTTGTAAAAACTTTCCGCCTTAACATCTAAATTTTCCTCTTGCTTTGAGCCAAGAACTGACCTGGATCTTCAGCAATTCTCCCATTGGAATCCATACTTAGGTGGGCATCATTCCCATCATCCCCACACATGGGTCTACACTACTCAGTTACTGGATTATAAATAGTTCAATTCCTTGTTAATCTAGATCTGTGACTAAATTTAACAAATTTAGTTGATTTTGTATCAGTCAAAATGTGGTCTTTTTAGACTTTTAGAAAATGGCAGGCCTCTGCTCTTGAGTCTGGCTTTAAGTATAATTGTGATAAGAGTTGAAACGCAAGCTTATCATCAAGCTTTCTGTTAAGTCAAAGAAGGGCTCTGTCAAACCCAACAAAGCTCCCTTTAGATAAGCCATAACCAATTCAGTTTCTTGTTTGTCAGATGTTTGCATATCATAAGTGAAAAATGTAACAACTACAAAGACAATGAGTTTGAAGTGACTGTTTGATTCATGGTAAATGTCATTGTTTCTATTAAAATCAGATAGAAAATAAAGTAGTGAATCCAAGAACCAAGTAATCAAGTTAGTGTAGCCTAGATAATAGATCAATGTGTGTAGTATAGGAACTAGCAGCTGATATACAATGTATTCTTAGACTATCATCTCCATGTGTCAACAATTACCTCTGTGAAGGACATCTTTTTCATAGCATTCTGGTACATGTAACGTTACATGTAGGTGGCTACATGTATATACATGTACAAACACATGTAGTTATTGAGGTTCTGAAGAAATGAGTTGTTTTGGGGTACTTAAGCAGTATTTTCAGGTATTGCAGCATAATACATGTAGGTTGATAACCCCATGCATTAGCTCTGTTGAGATTTGGACATCACTACATCATGTACCCGGCCGGTACCTATGATTTGAATATATGGATGGCATCCTCTAGGCGCCTCAAAACTAATGTGAGCATGCAAGAAAAAAAGTTTTGGGGAAAAGGTGCCTTCATTATGTTTAATGGGATCTGAATACATAGGGCGTGGTGTTTTCTTTTTTCACATCTTCTTTGACTTTGGAAGACTTGGTGGTGCAAGCAAATGGTAAATCAAACCCAGTGCTTTCCTTCCTCTGGCATCTTCTTCTTTTTCTTCTGATGCTTTTGAGTACTTAAATGTAAAGAAATTGTTTTGGGGGAAATAGACAAAAATTGATGTACTTGCAAATGTCAGCCATATTATCAAGTCAATGTGGTGCCTAATAGCAATAGATTAATATACAGGTCAGTGTTTCCGCCAGGAGATGCCCCAAGGGCGTCCCAACCGGAGGGTCGCAGGCCCGACCGCGAGCGCCGAGGCACGAGCTTACATGTACTAGGGGGGTCCAGGGGCATACCCACCTGGGAAATTTTTAACCCTCTTAAACACCATTCTGACAGGCAAATAATTGTTGAGTAAAGACCGTTCCTGTGAAATTCCACATGGCCCGCGGCCCACACGAACACGTATGAGAAATGACGCTTCGTGATTGGTGACTTCCTTCAAAGAGTCGCCCGATCAGACCTAAAAAACATGAATATTCATATCCCCAAATCACGATATAGGGGCCGCCCAACATTGGAATGGAACTAGGCCGGAAGTCCTGATTCCTGTGATTCCGGGGTAGGGAGTGACTAGGGACCGTTGAAAGATGCACAATCAAACCACAGATTTGCAAAAATTTGGCATTATCATTTTTTTTCTGGGACAGCCTCCTCTCGGGCTTAGGCCGTCCCCAGCAGGAAGAGGGCGTCAAAGGACGGCCAGACGGCCGTCTGGTGGAAACACTGATACAGATACATTTAGGGGATACTTTATTTCTAATGTGGCCATGTTATTATATTGTTACTAAGAGATACATGTATATAGTACATGTTTCTTCAAATTTTCCCAATCTACGACCAAGACTAATACTTACTTTCTTTTGCACAGTAGTACAATAATTACATGTAATTTGTATATTTACTGTACAGTATGTGAATGAGTCAACTTTGTGTGACAGAAACTGTCTGTGATTAAAGAAGTAAATTCTGTTTATTACAATGAGCAAACCATGTCTTCTCAATGGTCATAAAGCTCATTTAATTAACTCAGGTGCTTACATGTACATTGTAGCACAAGGCTTTGTAGGGAAAAAAGTCAGGAAAAGAACAGGTGTCAAGTTGCCAACACATCTCATACATGAATGACTCGTAGCACAACATGATGCTAGAGGCTACATGCCCTACACTGCTAAGTGTGTTTGGTGTACAGTAAGAAGTGGGTGCTATTATACATCTTATAATTTACCCCGAATGAGGCAAGCTTCAATAATTACTTACATGTAATTACATTTTGCAGCGTTTTCGTTGTATCTGTGTGGCTATATACATGTATGCTTCCCCCAACATGGAAGCTCCACATTCAAATGAGTATTGACCCATGATTGTTACCAATGGCTTTGGAAAGCCAAAAGACAATGATATGGTAATGAACTACTGCATCATGAGCCTGACATGAACATTTTTGCACTTCACTGCATCCTTTGTGAAGGGGGAGAGGATTTACATGCAGCCCGTTTCACAGCAGCATTTCACAGTGCACATACTTTATGGGATGGTATTGGACCAGAGTGTTTTCTATACGACTTTGCAGCCAGCCTTTGATTTGGCGTTCTACTTGAGATGCTACATGTACATGTACATGTACATTGTACCTTTCATTATTTTTTATATAACTTAGGATACATTTGATCACACATACACACCACACACATATACGAATTACACCATGGAGGTTCAAATACACATACCATTACACACACACTCTCTCTCACACACATGCACACACACATACATACACACACTCACATGCAAACACATACACTCACACACACATACACACACACACACACACACACACACATACACACACACACACACACACAAACACGTAAGGGCAGTGAACCTTAATCCGACACTTTTACGCACATGCATTGAATGATAAATCAACAAGCAGACTTTTGGTATTTCGGTAATCACTGAGTATATATGCTGTCTTTTCAGTCATTACTACATGCCGCGAAGCTGGTGTCGGTTTTGCGATCAAGTCCCAACTTGCACAAAAGCTTTCTAGTCTTCCTGAAGGTTTCAATGACCGTCTAATGACCCTGAAGCTCTCACTGGATGGTAAGACGTCTGCGACTCTCATAAGTGCCTATGCTCCAACCATGACAAACCAGGACAGTACAAAAGAGTGAAAAGACACTTTTTTAGTTTTTATGAAAACCTGGACAGTATACTCAACAACATACCCAAGGCTAAGAAAATAATCCTACTTGGGGATTTCAATGCTCGAGTCGGTACAGACTACAGGTCCTGGGAAGGCACCATTGGTCAGCACGGCATCGGGAAATGCAACAGCAATGGGCAACTGCTTCTGAGGACAAATTGTGCCACTCACAGCCTAACAATTTCAAACACCGTGTTCCGTCTACCTACCCGTAACAAGACGTCCTGGATGCATCCTCGCTCTAGGCACTGACACTTGTTAGACTAGGTCATCGTCAGAAAGCGAGATCTGAAAGATGTGATGAGAGTGACAAAAGCCATGTGTGGAGCAGACTGTTGGACGGATCATCGCCTAATCATATCAAAGTTGGACCTTCACATCCAACAAAAGAGAAGACCCCAGGGACAGAAATCTGCCAAGAGACTAAATGTCTCAATGCTCAAAGCCCAGACTATCCTCTCCAAGTTCGCTGCAGATGTGGACAACAGAGTGACACAGATGCAGCCTGGACACGGCACCATCGATGAACAACGGGCCTCCTTCAGAGACACGGTGTACCAAACAGCTCTAGATCACACTGGACCTGCCACTCGAAATCACCAGGACTGGTTTGATAAGAATGATGCTGAAATCCAAACTCTCCTTACTGAGAAAAATCGGCTACTTCAAGCCTACTTACGGGACCCGTCGTCAGCAGGCAAGAAAGCCACCCTCACTCATATCCGTCGCACAGTGCAAACACGGCTCAGAGAATTACAAGACTCCTGGCTCTGTGCAAAGGCTGACGAGATCCAGAGGCATGCCGACAATCACGACATGAAGAGATTCTACGATTCTTTGAAGGCTGTTTATGGTCCACAATCCTCAGGGTCATCCCCTCTATTTAGTGGCAATGGACAAGTGCTGCACACAGAGAAACGGCAAATACTGGACAGGTGGGCAGAGCACTGTCAAAAGGTGCTCAACCGGCCCTCCTCGATTAACAGTGAAACCATTGTTCGACTCCCACAGGTTAAAACAAACTATGAGCTGGACTCTCTTCCCACACAACAAGAAGTGATAAAAGCCATCTCTCAGATGTCCAATGCGATACCTGCGGAAGTGTACAAGGCAGTTGGACCAACCACCCTCTCAAAGCTGACACATCTCTTTGAGAACATGTGGAAAGAAGGGAGACTACCACAAGACTTCAGAGACACAAACATCGTCCACATATACAAGCGAAAAGGTGACCGCCAACAGTGTGATAACCATACAGGAATTTCCCTCCTATCAATTGCCGGCAAGATACTGGCTCGTATCCTACTCAACCGCTTGTTGCGTCACCTAGAGCAAGGCCTGCTACCAGAAAGCCAATGTGGTTTCCTTGCTGGTCGTGGAACCGTCGACATGATTTTTGCTGCACGCCAACTCCAAGAAAAATGCCAAGAGCAACACCGTGATCTTTACTCAATATTTGTCGATTTAACTAAGGCCTTTGACTCTGTTAGTAGGAATGGCAGATCATGGAGAAATTTGGCTGTCCAGAGAAGTTCATCACCATAGTAAGGCAGTTTCATGACGGCATGCTGGCTTGAGTGCTTGACAATGGGGATATGTCTGATCCCTTTCCAGTAACAACAGGAGTCAAACAAGGCTGTGTGCTCACTCCCACGCTGTTCAGCATGATGTTTGCAGCAATGCTAACAGACGCGTTCTACGACAGCACCCCGGGAATCAGCATTAAGTACCATACATGATGGAAAGCTGTTCAATGCCCGTCGTCTGCAAGCTGTAACCAAAGTAAAGGAAACGGTCCTTAAAGACTTCCTGTTTGCGGATAACTGCTCGCTAAATGCTGAAAACGAGCCTGAGATGAGAGAGAATGGTTTATTCACTAATAAAAACCTTTGCAGCACCAGTGCTGAATTGCAGTTTCTTCATACAATACATAGTCCAAATCTTAGCAGAACTTGACCGCATCATACATAACAAATAAGACTGAAAACAAATAACACCTCAAGGAAAATCACTAACATCACAACTTAAAATTCTGTTATAACATTAACTGTTAATCAGCAGGCGGACACAGTAAGGTTATAGTGAGTGTACTATTTAGCATACGCTGTGTCTGGCACATAAACTGTGTCAGATGCAGGAACAATTGGACCAGTTCTCAACAGCTTGTACCAACTTTAGCCTTGAGATCAGCACAAAGAAAACAGACTAATGTCACCCTACCAGCCTGCCCCGGGAAAACTGTATAGGGAACCTCAGGTCACTGTAAAGGGTCAAAAGGATCAATGCCACAGTTGAGAAGCGTGCATCCCGTAAGACCAGGCCTACTACTACTACTACTACTAGCAACACACCCACCCACTGGTGCTCAACGTGTGGGCGAGGTTTCCTGGCCAGGATTGGCCTTATCAGCCACCTCCGGAGCCATCAGCCGAGACAGTGACGAGCCAAGGACATTGGTCCTCGACAACGAGGGACGAACAAGAAAAGACGTGTGTCACTCTTCCAATCATTGAGATTTCTCTGGGAGATTAAGTCTTAAACATAGTTCCCGATAACACAATACTGGTAATTTTGCTACTTACAACAACGTTTTTTCTCAATCTCTTCGTCAACTAACCTGGTATCCAGTCTAATGTGGTTGGGGCAGATTTTCTTTCGGGCTGCTGAATCTCTTCCCCCCACCTCAGCTAGGTTCCCTGGTAGGTTTTTCACCACGGGATATTGATTGGCCCCTGGCATTTAAATGGTCCTGACTATTGTAAACTTTAGCTACAGCTATCACAATGCAAGTAACTAGTGTTGACTTGCACAAATTACAGCCTGCAAGCATCCAAGCCAAGACTGTGACGTCATAGCGAGGAGGTCAGCGGCCTGTACCATGAGCAAACAGCACTGCGGTGAGGGGAGTCTATGATCTGGGCTCCCGTGTGACACTTTCGCCATAGCCGTAGTGGAGATGCTTGCTTCAGAAATAAGAGGATAGAATATGTCAGTAATAAAGGATGCAAAAAGTTTACTTTTGCATCAGTTACTGACAAACGTTAATAGTTCAGTAGTATAACTATGCTATTAGCGTGCTATGCAAGATGGTAATGGTATCGTCTCTACATCAGATTACACGTGGCTTCGGACTGTTACATTTTCAAAAGGGGGCCATAGTCGGATCAGCTAACGGCGGGAAATATTCAGTTCAAGGAAAGAGATCCGAAACCTCCGGGAAGTATATAACACATGATGATCACAACAACTGCTGAAACTTTCAGATACATATATCACACTAGCAGCAATGTTAAGAGTAATGCTACAAGAAAAAGATGGGTGATGTCGCAATCATACTTCACAATACAGGATACCCTCCCCCCCTTCCTGAAAGTAGTGTGGTATAGTCCACAGGCGGTCAGCCTGTGCTCATTAAATGAAATTAAGATGCTGTTTAACAAACAGTTCAGCGACCCTTTCGCATGCCTGCCTTCTGTCAAAAACCTTTAATTAATTTTTATTGGAACCAGACACCCCTATCTTGAACAGTTCAATTAATGGGGACACCGACGTGGCAATAAAGGAGTGTGGAATCGTTTACGCGCGGATCATCGAAAACGGCAAGCCGAAGAACCTCCTGGTTGGGCACGTGGAGGTTGAACACGCGCATGCACAGGGTACGTTAGAGTGAAACTTTTTTTCATAAGCTATCAATTTCCTATAGATATTTTCTATAAGGGCCTTAGGCCATGTTGATTTGATAACATGGATGACATCCGTGCGCACATCAATTTTCGTTCGTTTCCAAAAAAAACATGTTTTCAACCATGCTGTAAACCATACTAAGTCTTTTATTTGCACGATTCCATCAGTTTTGGGATTCCCAGAGGATGTCATCCATATAATCAAATCAACATGGCCTAAACATGATAAAAATTTCAGGATTGTGAGTAGGTTTTGAAATGAAGCATATTATGTACAATTTTGTAGGCCTGTTTGAAGCAACGGAGACTGTGTTCGCCAGTCTAGGGGAGCCCTGCCAGGACTGGCTGGAGAAGACCATTGGCCATGATGACTACAGATGGTGCTAACGTGAACCTAGGAAGGAGGGGAGGCGTGATAACCCATGTCAAGGAGGCAGCTGGGGATCACCTTGCCGAGATTTCTTAGAACGCTGACATCAAGGGACGAGCAAGAAAGGTACAAAATCAAAGTCTGTATTCACAATGATTACATATTGTTTTGTTTTATTTACTTCAAACACTAACATACCGTGATACAAAATGTTTTACCTCACCATGCACTTTGATCCTGTTAATGTCCCTCTCAGAGTCTCCCATCCATCTTGTGTCAACATACAATGTACTTGACTTGTCATAAGCAGCAACAACACACAAGCATTACAAAATGTTGTTTTGCCACTTTTGTTTTGTAGGTCATCAAAACAATCGAGGATGCCACTTTTGTGGCATTCTGACATTTGCTGGCAAACATGTTCAGCCAAGTAAGCGGCCTCTGCTTGCTAATGCAGAGGAACAATGTAATCCTCCCAAAGGTGAGTCCTAATATTTGATAAGCATTATTTTTTTCAGGTGCTAGCAATCTTTAAAAGGAGCAGACACAGGGGACAATGATATAGAAAATTTGGAGGTTGTTTGACATGCCTACATGCTAACAAAATTTCTTGTTTAACTTGCATCAAACTAGGCTATGACCACGTTGGAACAACTGAGTCTGACTCTGGAAGGGTTGGTGGCGCAGCCACTGTGGGACGGACGGCTGGCCAGCTTCCAGAAATCCCTGCAGGACCAGCAGCAGAAGTGGGATCGTGACCACCCTGATGGCCAGCTTGCAGCTGTGTATTACTATAGGGTAAGTTTTACAAATGTCTTGTTATATTTCATTTATACACATTAGCCTGCTACATTATAGAAGATGACTCACAGTTGAGTACTTAAGAAATATGGAGTGTACCTGTTTTGTTAAGTGGTCTCAACTCTGCCCCAGTTGGACCGTGCAAGCACGTCTAACCCTCGGAAGACGGGGAACAACAGACGATAAACCGGATAGTGAGTGAGAGTGAGTGAGTCTTCTTTCATTCCACAGAATGTAGAATGAAGAGAGGGGAGGCGGAGAAGATGTCCAGGGAAGAACAAATCAGCACTGCAGCTCCACCACTACAGCGCCACATAACGACGACTGTGGCGGCTACAGTGTTTCACATCAAGTCCCATTTCAGCAGTCTGCTAGGTTTGTCCCAGTCCTGTCTTACAATTGCCATAATCAGGTGTTACATCATGTACATGTAACGTTACATGTATAGAATGTATGATATGTTTTGTCCTTTCCCCTTCAAACAGAAGTACTCTTATTCTTAACTCTTGGATTGTAGATCCATTTTTCTTGACAAAATAGTAACGTTACACATTCTGCTTTCTTTTGCAGGTCTCATGCAAGTAATAGTGAATTTTTTGCCTGCACAGGAATGGACTATGCAGAGGATCCTGCGAGGAAGGCGGTGCATTTCTTGTGCCTGATCTTCAACCCAGACCAATGGCCAGACAGTATAGAGGAGTTGCTGGGATATGGGGTGGAGTACCTAGACTTCCTGCTGCAGTATTTCCTGCCTGTCCTAAACAGGTAACGTTACAGTTGTAAATGTCATGACTGCCAAGAAAAAATTCAAATCTATTAAAGGTAGCATATAGCCATTTAATTGATCATGTCAAATCTGAAAACAATGAAATCATTTACTTGCTACTGCCCTTTCTTTTATTCAGGAATGGCTGTGACGTCCAGCAATGCCAAGCTGAGTGGAGGGTGCTAAAGATGACTGTCCGGTGAACTTTCAACAGAGACAGATCATTCAACGAGTATAAGGTGAGTGTTGTGTATTATTACTTAATGCAGACACCAGTTGAAAGAAGACAATCTATTATGGAAATATTTATTCTGTATTCTGGTGAATGTGTTTCAGGTGAGCAATACTTCACCTACATCTACAGGGACATGTCTTTCAATTTGAAAGCTTCTAACCATTATTGATTTTCCCACTTTTTCTACAACATCTTACACCAGGTAGATATCATGCTGGTGCAGCCGATTTTGTCAGCACAGTGTGAGCTGAGTCTCTGCAGAGCGAAGGATTAAAAACAGCACGAGGGCAAGTTTGGCCGTTGAGAGGGTGGAGGACCTGATCCGGGTCTCAGCAGATGGTCCGGGTCTCATTCTCTTCCTGCAGTAAGAAAGCAGATGCATGCTGGCCCAAGGGCAAGGAGGCCTGAGTACAGGCGTGCTCAGCAAAGTGACTGAGTTTTTATGTTTAGCCAAACTTTGAAAGTAAAACATATTGTTTTTGCTACGTTTCCTCTTCTTATCCAAACAACAAGGAAAATCTGAGTTTTTATACCTCCGGGTTTTTTATTGTATTTTTTATATGTAACACTGGTAACACCGATATCTACACAAAATTTAGACAAGCCGGTGGGCAACATCATATTAGGACATCATCTTCCTGGCAACACCGTGTCCTGAAACTAGTGTACAATCCACAGTGCCGTCAGCCTGTGTTGTCAGTCTGCGCCGTCACCCTGTCTTGTTAACCCGCTGACACACGATGTCGCCAGTCTGTGCCCTCATCCGGCAGCCGGCAGCCTACCGTTAGCCAGCCTGATAACACCTGATATTCCCATACGGAACAACAATGATGCCATCGCAACTACGTCTGCAACTTAAAACACGTACCCACAAACTTATGAATTCCTATTCAATCTGCCGCAAGGAGATCGTAATGAAACACAAAATGACAACCAGAACAGTTAAATCAGATGTTAAAAATAACGTATAATACAGTAGCGCCCGGTTGCATCTGATCCCTTACATGTGAAACAACTAATCTCCGACCCCGTCCCGCGCCTACGATCTGACTAAAACCTAATTTTTTATCGGAACCACACACCCCTCTGTCAAACGCCTGATCTGACTAAAACCTAATTTCTTTTTATCGGAACCACACACCCCTCTGTCAGACGCCTGATAAAAATGGACCCACCCGGCTATACCTTAACAACAGCCAAGTAATTACCGCATGACCATGGTGTCCAGGGGCCTCCAAAAGGTTTCATTTCCACGCCCCAAAACACATATACAACGAAAAAAAGGAACGTGCCACATCTGCAGCCTAATAGCAAAACGTAAGTCTGCAACTTATAACATGTGCTCTCAACTGCCGAATAAACATACCCCCCAGAATAAACGTACCCCCCGGACAAATCTTCAAAATCTAATAAACATACCCCCCCGAATAAACGTACCCCCTGGAAAATTGCAAAAATTGATGGGTAACCTGTGTCTCTTATACTAAAATGTGCCCTTACTGATATATGCGCATATCTTAAACTGTTATTTGTAATTAGGAATTTACTCTCACCTCTCAAATAAACGTACCAGTACGTTTATTTTTTTTCACCTAAAAATCCGCCCGGTAACGTTCTTATTTTAGACGGTACGTTTATTTTTTTTTTTAGAATCCAGGCAAAGTTTCGGGCAAATTTGCGTTAAACAACTAAAGTATTCACAGGTCCCGAATAAACGTACGGGTAACGTTTAACTTACTTATTAACATGTTTGATATGTTTTCTTTTTGCCCCGAACATCCACCCGGTACAATCTTATTTTGGACCGTCGCAGGGTATACTGCTTTCCAAAATTAGGGTGTTCCATCCCTATTTTTCTCCATTCTTTTGCCAAAATTCGTGAAAATGTTCCCATTTCGGGGCTGAGAGGCGTCAATTTTCTTGTTGGCATTGTCTGTGAAAATTTGTGAATGGGCGATACTGGAGTCAACAATGGCCATTTCGCACGGCTTCAAAAAGTACACAAAGGAATTGCTGTCATTCAGGTGGAACATCGGACTCCCCACTGCCGTTTTAGAATCATGTAATTTTCCTGATTACTCCGTAAATCAAAGCACACGGCTCAGAAAATAATTTATGAGCTAGTATGTTTACAAACTAAGAGTGCCAGTTCGGCTGGACCGATCTGACCCGGTACAACTGTTACAACATCAGATGGGAACAGAGACCAAAAAGCCGAAAGTTTTTACCCAAACAAAAGAAGCTTAGAAGTACAACTGCACCTTATCAGCTCATTTGGCCATTGGAAATAATGAAAATAATCTGCTGTCTGCCGACCGAATTACACTTCAACGTGTGCAAGGCGGCGAAATCCAGGACTTCTTCTAAATCGTGGGGGCGGGTATCCACGTCTTTTTGAAAACTTATTTGCCGCCTTTGCTACTTTTGTAGGCGTGTCACGTCTGCAGGGGTGACGCAGCTCTGTCGCAACTTGTTAGGGAATCGAGTCTCTTAGGGATCAGTTAATTAAGTTATCAAATTGTTTACACTTGCTTCCAATGCAAAACTGTCCCCAAGTATTCTGTTAATTTTTATTAGTATTGACCATAAATGCTACAGTTGGCACAGGCATCGTCAGGAATACCACGGACATTCAGCTACAAAACAATTCGGCAGCAAAAAAGTGTTCAGTTTCACTGTTGGATACATTCCAACTTCTTGAATATATTAACCATATTTGGATAGGCGGGATTCCCTGTCAGTTGAGTTCACAGGCATCTCAGGTTACATCAAAGGGATCGGGGGCGTGGCTAAGTAGCTACATCTGATATAATGTTAGTCTCTATGAGGGGAAACATTGCAACATGATTGGAGGGGAGATCGTGTTAATTTTGGCTATTCTTGTTAACTTTTTTATGATAACATGGCCAGTTTACAATTTTACTTGTCTGCATGCCTCTAGATAATATAATTCAGTGTTTAAAAATGCAAAACACACTTCAGTTTTTCATTTTTGGGGTGTTTTTCTTAGTTCAAAATTTCCCTGACTTCAAGTTCAAATCTCAGGCATATGTGACCAATACAAACATTTTGAGATGGAGGTTTTCAACAAAACTTTGCTTTGGGGTGTGCTTGTTCCTTTGTTGGTATTTGTATCATAGAAATGTTTCTGGAAATTGATTACATTTCCAAATGCACATACAGTGCACATATTTTTGCTGTCTATATTTATTATATTTTCATTTTTTACATAAATACTCACATATAGATTAGGCTGCATTATACAACTCATTGCATTTTAAGAGGAACATGGTTGTCAATATTGTAAGTTTTATTCCAGGGAGTATGTTTATTACTATAATATTAGATTTTGAAGAGAACACATTATTTAGTATAGACGATGCTTATATTACATGTGAATTTTGAAATTTTCCGGGGGGTACTTTTATTCCAGGGGGTACTTTTATAAGGTTTTGAAGCTTTGTCCGGGGGGTACTTTTATTCCAAGGGGTACTTCTATTCGAGAGGTGAGAGTAAATGGACAACAAAGATAGCATGTCTGGTACTAATGTACACATGTTGTTGGGAAATATATACTCTCACACCTCAAATAAAAGTACCCCCTGGAATAAAATGCCCCCCGGAAAATTTAAATATTGACATGTAAGCAATGTCTATGCTCCAAAATATGTTCTCATGGTGTATGTGTGTGTCTATATGACCCTGTCAGTTGCTTTACAGGTCCCAAATAAACATACCCCCATGAATAATAATACTCAAACTTCAAACTTCAAAATATAATAAATATACTACCCGGGTGGTAGTACCCCCCAGAATAAACGTACGCCCTGGAAAATTAACAGCCTGTATTCTTACAGGTTATCATGAAGTTGAACAGAAATTTACAGTATGCTTAACATAATAATTGCTCCATACAAATTGTAATACTAGTATGTAAAAGCCATTGTCAAAAGAATTGTAAATTATCTACAAATATAATCATTTCTTTTTAAATTTATCTTTCCCAAATTTCCATTTAATATGCATTGCATACATGTATTTCCCTTTATACACTTGCATTCAATGCTACATCAGAATCATACTGTAGTTCAAATGGCAACATTGCAACAGAGCATTTCACAACCTCAGTCACTCCCATGCTCTGAAGCCATCACCAGCAAAGATGGCGAGCATGCATACCCACTCCCATGCTCTGAAGCCATCACCAGCGAAGACGGCGAGCATGTCGTCATGCCACCGTACTCCGACGCCTGCACCAGTTAACACGGCGAGCACGCTTCCCAGACAGCACACAGACACTAGTCCGGGGGCGCCAGAGACACCCGACACCGGAAACCAGCCCTACACATCCGAGCTCCCCGCCATGCAGATCCTGAGCGCAGGTACCCCAACCTCGACTTCCAGTTACCGGTTTCGCTCAGCAGCAGTTTCGGACCGGGATGTATCCAGTTCTCTGCATCAACTCGTCTATGCCTCAGGTGGAACCACAACACTGCTAGGACCTACGGCGACGCCGTAGACCGATACGTTAACAAGGAGGTCGACCTGGGAGCCACACAGGGACCTTATCAGCTACCACCGTTCGAGAACCACTTCATCACATCTCCACTCCAGACAGTTCCGAAGGGCAGCGAAGGAGAACGACGCATAGTGGTCGACCTCAGCTTTCCGCACGGGTCTTCAGTCAACGACGGTATTTCATCCACGCAGTACTTGGGCGATCTCTTACACCTCACGCTTCCCAGTCACGAGGCGTTCAAATTGTTGATCAGACAGAAAGGTCCCGGGTGTTTGTTGTTCAAGAGAGACCTCAGTCACGCTTACCGTCAGATACCAGTGGATCCCCACGACTACCACCTGCTGGGTTTCACCTGGCGGGACCACTTCTACTATGACACATCTTTCCCCTTCGGATTACGGTCCGCAGCGATGGCTTGCCAGCGGACTACGAACGCGGTCGCCTACATACATGCCTCTCAGGGCTACAAGTGTGTCAACTACATAGACGATTTCGGGGGGGCGGAGACCCCGGAGAAGGCTTGGCGAACCTTTGACGCCCTCGGTATAACCTTCGACGAGCTCGTGTTGGCAGAGTCCACAGATAAAGCAACCCCTCCCTCCACACGCATGACCTTCCTTGGCATCAGCTACGACACGGTGACGATGAGTCTAAGAGCGTAACAAAAGAGCACTTGATAGACACCATGCGTGAGTTAGACTCTTGGGCAGGTAAGAAGAGAGCAACAAAACAAGAGATACAGGCACTCCTGGGGAAGCTGGCTTTCGTCTCTATTTGCGTCCAGCCGGGTAGGACTTTCTTGTCTCGCATCATCACCTCACCAACGACTTCTGCCGTCTCTTCGGAACTACGGAAGCAACACGGTGATTGGAGATCCGATGCTGACCTCTTGTACCTTCGGCCATCAGTTGAACAACGACTACGCGTACCCGCTGGGATGCGGTATCTCATCCTACAGCGTCTGTGACTCGCTACTCACGTGTTTCAGGGCCACGGCCAACCCCTCACCAGAGTCTTCTTGGCGCCTGCGGTCTGGCCTGACATCTAGGAGTGTAATCCTGACACTTCAACGAACGCATTATTAACTAGAGTTCCACAATCTCATACCTTCGCCATATGAGGTTACCCTTTATGACTGACGAATGATAGATTTCACCCCTAATTATGCAAATAAGATCCTCATTTGCATGAGTTATATCAGTTGATCATATTCTCCTCCCAATGAGTGTTATCTTAACAACGAAGGTAATTCTAGCATTTCCTCATTAATTATGCAAATGAGGTACTGATTTGAATAAGTTATGTTGAATGATGTTCACCTCCAGTCAACTTCGAAATGCCCAAGTATGAAATTGCCAACATCAACCACTATGGAATTATAGTATTTTCTCATTAATTATGCAAATTAAGTCTTCATTTACATAATTAATACACGGCAATGTTACTCTCATTCTTAATTACACATGTTACAGGGTATAATAGTCCTATCATGGAAGGTAGCTGAATTATAGAATTCCTTCATTAATTATGCAAACTAGATCCTAATTTGCATAATTGTCAATTAATCATGTCAAGCATCATTTAAGCTACCTACACACCAAATATCAAGACGATCCGTCAACCGGTTATTGAGTTATCCTACTTTAAACATTTTCATACAAATGCTCCTGCAGTTCCAGAGCAAGCCGCTAGGGGGCCCAAACTTATGTCACTTCTTCCCGACCACAAGAGCTACCTACCCTCCAAAAATCATGACCCTAGCATGTCCAGATCACGAGATATCAAAACCGGAATTTCCGCTGCAGTACCATAACAAGCCGCCAGGGGGCCCAAAATCTAATCACGTCGAGGTCTCATCAAGACCTACCCACCTACCAAATATGAAGACAATCCATTTAAGCCTTCTCGAGTTATCGTGTTTACAGACAGACAGACACACACACGAACGCCTACCAAAACATAACCTTCTTGGCGAAGGTAAAGATGTCAACGCCAAGTACAACTCTGCTATTTTATTGAGTGAGACAATTCTATTCAATCTGCCGCAAGGAACTCGTAATGAAACACAGAATGACAACCAGAACAGTTAAATCAGACGTTAAAAATAACGTGTAATACAGTAGTTAACCACTGCCATCGCCTGCACCCGGTTGCATCTGATCTCTAACATCTGGAACTAATCTCCGACCCCGTCCCGCGCCTACGATCTGTCTAAAACCTCATTTTTTATCGAAACCACACACCCCTCTGTCAGACGCCTAAAAAAAATGGTCCAAACCAGCTATACCTTAACAACAGCCAAGCCATGCGAGCATGACCATTTTCAGGTAAAAGGGCCGGGTGTCCAGGGGCCGCCAAACGGTTTCATTTCCACGCCCGATACAAAAAAAAAAAGAACATGCAACATCTGCAGCCTAATAGCAAAACGTATACCCAACGAGTCCCAAAAAAATCCATCCACGCCACCGAGAGAAATAGCTGCGAACATCAAAACCACGACCAGTCACTGTACCCTTCCGCAGAAGGATATCTCCTTCCCCGGAGGTAAAAACCTCAATGACCTGAACCAGACTGTCTGTTAGTTCTTACCAAGGTAACTAGTGTTGGGGTTACAACATTTTGCAATTTTGTAGCAGGAGGGATTTAGACTCCTGTCTGACCATAATATATATGAATGTGTTTGAGTAAGAATTAACAGAGCAGACCATATGCGAAGGTAAACATTATGCATTTGCTTTGCAAATGTTACCTTTCTAGTTTCTTGTTACCTTCGCCAAGAAGGTTATGTTTTCGTGGCCGTGTGTCTGTGTGTGTGTGTGTGTTAACAGCATAACTTGAGAAGGCTTAGATGGATTATCTTGATACTTGGTAGGTGGGTAGGTCTTGATGAGAGCTCGAAATGATTAGATTTTGGGCCCCCTGGCGGCTTGTTATGGTACTGCAGCGGAACTTCCGGTTTTGATATCTCGTGACCTGGACATGCTAGGCTCATGATTTTTGGATGGTAGGTAGCTCTTAGGCCTAACAAAATAAATGTTGTGTTTCCTATTACAGTCCAGAAAAAATTAGGGTCGGTAGGTAGGGATTCCCTTTTTTTTTTTTTTTAGTCAAAGCCGGGACAATGAACGTATGATCTGTTTGTACTACACAGAAAATTGGGCAGTACTAAACAGATCGTAAAATTCTTTGTTTGTATATAGTAACTAGGGGTGGGTACCCGTCCGGCTCATTCAGGTCCAGGTCCAGGTCCAGGTCCAGAGGATCAGGTCCAGGTCCGGACCTGTACCTGTACCTGATTCTGTACAGTAGTAATTACATATACTAGTAGCCTATGATTTACGGTGTAGCATCAGTACAGAATAATTTTGCAAATCTAGTATTTGAATTACTAAGACCACTACAAAGATCTAAACAATTGAGATCTAAACAGAACTGAACACTTTATTAAAGAAAATATATTAAACAAAATACATATTTAAACTTCTCCTCTAGTCCACTAGATCCTATTGCTATCAAAACCTGATATCATTTACAAAGAGAACCGAATAAATTAGGACATTAAAGTTTCCAACCAATCACATTGCAGGATTGCATATCCGCCCTCTAGCCGTTATTGGTCGAACTGCAAACTCTCGCGAGGTCTCGCGAGGTTCCGCGAGGATCGGCCAAGATTCAAAATGGCGCCACGATCGTGCCGATCGCTGAAGTTTCTTTGTATTTTCCTTGGTATTTTACGCGATTCAATCGAAGAAAGAAAGTTGACCACAAGTAAACAAGAGTAATATAGCAATGGGAACCTAACAGTCCGTTTTGTTGGGCGCTAATTTCTCATCTCGAGTGAAAATTTACGTGCGTCCCATGGCCAGTTTGGGCATGTGGTGCCGCTCGAGTGAAATTTTTCGGTCCGATTTGAACCAATACGCAGCCTGTAAACTTCTCCTTTTTGATTCCTACATGACTATTGGTATAGAAAATATGGAAAAATATTGTTGCAAAATGAGAGAGGCGGAAACTAAGGTAAATCTCTTTTATTTTAATGCTGGATGTTCATTTTCCTGGCAGGCCTCCTTGTATGTAGTGATCATCGGTAGTAACAAGTCTGGATTTTTGTTTCGGTCCAAAAAAGGCTAGGGTCGGGGTTTTTTTCATAGGGTCGGTCGGGTAACCGGAAACACAACATTTTTTTTCCTAGGCCTTATGCTGGGGAAGAAGTGACGTAAGTTTGGGCCCCTTAGCGGCTTGCTCTGGAACTGCAGGAGCATTTGTATGAAAATGTTTAAAGTAGGATAACTCAATAACCGGTTGACGGATCGATAATTAGATGACAATTATGCAAATTAGGATCTAATTTGGATAATTAATTAGGGAATTCTATAATTAAGCTACCTTGTGACATACTGTAATTAAGAATGAGAGGAACATCGCCATATATTAATTATGTAAATGAAGACCTAATTTGCATAATTAATGAGAAAATACTATAATTCCATAGTGGTTGATGCTGGCAATTTCATACTTGCGCATTTCGAAGTTGACTGGAGGTGAACATCATTCAACATAACTTATTCAAATCAGCACCTCATTTGCGTAATTTATGAGGAAATGCTAGAATTACCTTCTTTGTTAAGATAACACTGTCATTGGGAGGAGAATATGATTAACTGATGTAATACATGCAAATGAGAATCTTATTTGCATAATTAGGGGGAAAATCTATAATTTGCCAGTCACAAAGGGTAATCTCATTTGGCGAAGGTATCTGGACCCAATAGCAAATCACATACCGAGACCCAGAGAAATCCGTCCAGCCCACCGTGAGATACAGCTGGGAACATACAAACATCAACCAATAACATAACCCTTCCACGGATTTGTCGATTTTTTTCATGCGTACTTGAAAAAAATTACTAATTTTCCAAAAATTAATAAACGTACCGTGCAAAATAAGAACGTACCGGGTGGACGTTCGGGCCCAAAAAAATAAACGTACCGGTACGTTTATTTGGCAGTTGAGAGTACCCACAAACTTATGAAATCATGTTAAGATGGTTGTTACCATATGAGGGAATTGGCTATGAGAACTCTCGCGAGACCGCACGAGTCTTTAACACGTGACATGGACGAGAGCTTGTCAGGACATGTACTGACTCGCGTCATTCTACAGTTTGTCAGTTTGTCTGCAGATATGGACGTTGTTTTCTCAACCTCCACCACCTTTCCCGCAGTTTCTAAGAGTTCTTCCTTGGCTTCGTCCACTCGGACTCGCCTTCAGGCCCAGTTTTTATTCTTCTCTCCTTCCCTGAGGTTATATCGGTAAAAATAAACGTACCGGTACGTTATTCGGCAGATCTCAGTAGCCTTTTTTTTATGGACCCCTGCATACTGCTGTGTAACAGTACGCTGGACCGATTCCAGACTTCAAGCCCAAAGAAAAAAGCGAACGTCGGAACTCATGTCACATTCCCCTTTTTGTTCTAAACCACCTAATAGATCAGAAAATTTTGCTGCAAAATGAAGAAAACATTGCCATCGGACATTGTCACTTAGTGTCGGCCTCCGTAAAAATTATTTGCATGAATGCTACACTATTGGCGGTGTAGTGAAAGAATAAATCGTTCCAAGAAGAAATCTTACGCATGAAAATAACAGCTATAACTTTGTTTCCCGTGTAATATGAGTTTTGGGGCTGCAGTGTACGAAATACTTTTTTGAGCCAGGTTGCCCAGTGGCAGAACCTAGGATGAAAGCTAGGTAGCCCATCAAAATTCCAGGTTGCCCCAAATCTAAACTTTTCTACATTATGATTAACTTTGTTAGAATGCAATGTGCATTGATACATTTCTGACACAGAGTTGTTTCCCCTTACCTGAAGTGATGAGCTCTTCCATGGGATCTTGTCAATCAACAGTTCCCAATGGTAGAAAGGGGCATCCTTACCACAAAATTTAGGTAGTGCACTGAGCTACCTAATAGGTGTAGAAATAGGTTGCACCAAGCAAAATATGGTTGCACGGTGCAACTGGGCAACCTAGTATTTCGCACGCTGGGCTGTCAAATGTTTTAAATAGTAGAAATTCAGCTGTAAATACGGTTGGAACGTTCAACCTCTGTTGACGGTGTCAGAGATGTGGCAACAACATCAGCCCTAGCTGGACAGACCGTGCCGTGGGAGCGCCGAGACAGAGGGGGAGGGGGGCGGCCATGTGCTCTCGGCAGCAGACAACAACACTCCCGGGCCCTCCACGGCCTCCCGAGCTCCTTCCGTGTCCAGTTCCGGGTCATCAGAGTCGGATTCCGAAACTGAATCAACCGAGGAGTCTAGTGCAAAAAGTACTACTGGAAATATGTGGTGCACCCAAAATTTTTTTGGTGTACCTAATTTTTTTGGTTAGGTGCACCTAATCAAAAAAATGAATTTCGATCCCTGATGTAACATTAACGTTATTTAGAGATGCTAATACTAAGTAGTTGCCATTGTTGAACATAGAGAAAAAGAGAATAATTACAGATTATTTTAAAGTTAAATAAATCAGAGTTTAAGAAGATATTCAATACTAAAATTCACGAAATCAGAGGGCAACCCAAAATTGTGATGCACAACCTACTTTTGCCCTAGACCATCTACCTCCATGCCTAGACCTGTTGCACACTGGGCAACCTGGCTCAAAAAAGTATTTCAAACAATGATATGCCATGGGTTCAAGTCCAGACCTGAACCTGAGTTTAGGCACTACCCCTACATGCGCAAGGGCTAGGGACAACTTTTCAAGCTGATCGACCTTTTCTAGCTCCATGATCTGACACCTGAGTGATGAGATATTGCTTGGCCTAACAGACAGAGGAGTGTTGAAAAGTGTTGGATTAAGGTTGCGTCCGATTAAGGTTCATTGCCGTGTTACACTCACACACACGCACACACACACACACACACACTCACACACACGCACACACGCACACACACACACACACACACACACACATACACACACTCACACACACACACACACACACACACACACACACACACACACACACACACACATACATACACACACACACACACACACACACACACACACACACACACACACACACACACACCTCTGTACCAGTGTGGTTCAAGCTTCCATCAACTCACAGTGACCAGCGCAACTGGGCCTGGACCTTTTGGCCTAGCAGTTATGGCAATGACTTGTGGGCTGGCTGCCCGGGTTTGGCGTGGTTTCGATTCCCAGCATCCCGGGAGCCAGGGGTTTTCCTGTTTCTACTTGCCTCTTGCGTTTCACCTCACACGTTGAACACCACCCACCTCACACGCTATAATGCACAGTCATAAACAATACACACATGTACAGACACAATAGACAGAGACAGACTCTTCACTGCATAATTTTTTAAACTGAAATTATGATGTTGGAAAATTATGAAAGATCTTATCATGAAAGTTCATCTGTGTTGGTAGTTACATGTTTAAAGTTAAGACTTTTGATCCAACACAAAAAATTCTCTCACCTAGAGAAAGATCTTGACGTTAACTTTCAAGTGAAGACCAGGGCATAACAAGCGGAAGCCTTCTCTCCTAGTACGACGCATTTATCAAGGTATAGCCGTGGCGACTCTTGATTCGGGCCCATATTACAGAGGGCTATAATATGGGCCCAAATCAAGAGTCACCACAGCTAATCAAGGTATAGCGTTAACGTTACATATGCTTTGACCATTCTGCCAAATCTATTAACATTATTGCATTGCATACCGATAGTTTCCATGAATCTTCTGCAAAAGTTTTGTCTACTTAATTTACTAAAGAAACTTGATATTCAAGATAACTTCCCTGCCACCATTCGGAAAAGTTACTCCTCTGCTTTGAATAGTACCTAAGTTGTTTGCCTAGAGAGAGAAATACATATAAAGAAATACTAATGTGCCATGCGAACAGCCCAACTCTACGAGAGAATGGTTTCCAAATCTTAAACCCATACTCAAATCAACATATTCCAAAATTTGACATCATTGATATGCGTTTCCAAAAATTTCTGTTAGGCATACATGCCAAAGCCTCAAATGACGGTGTCAGAGGTGAATTGGGAACTTTCCCAGTTATGATGATGGATGCAGAAATACAACTTGTAAAATACTGGCACCGCTTACTTAATTTACCCGAAGATGCCTTACTTCGAGAGGCATACAATAATGTACTATTCGAAGAAAATGATTGGATTGTCCACGTTAAAAATATCCTCAACTACCATGGGACACATATGGCTAAACCCGAAGTCATACCATTTAGACACAATCACTGCTCAACTACGGCAACGTCTACAAGATATTTATATACAAAATTGGCATTGCGCTATTCAAAACAATTCCAAACTTTCCTTTCTTTCAACCTTGAACAAGCATTACAAGCAAGAAAATTATCTTTCAAACACATTAAACGAGACTTGAAGTACTAGCGCAATCACAAAACTCAGAATTGGCTGTCACAACCTAAGTATAGAAACCGGGAGATTCCAAAACACTCCTACCAACCAGAGGGTTTGTCCATTTTGTCCAGAACTACTAAGTTGAAGATGAATATCACTTCTTGAAAAAATGTATGTCCTAAATATGCTGATAACGTTAACGTTATACGTAATTCACTGTTGTACTAGTAAGTAGTACTCTCAACTGCCGAATAAACGTACCGGTACGTTTATTTTTTTGGGCCGGAACGTCCACCCGGTACGTTCTTATTTTGCACGGTACGTTTATTAATTTTTGAAAAATCAGTATTTTTTTTCGAATACGCGTGAAAAAAATCGACAAATCTTCGACGTGAAGACGTTTACAAACGCGTATTGTAGCGGGAAACTTGTCATTTTCGGGCCTGTTTTCGCCGCCGGCCGGCCGCTAACACAGCTGTTACTTTTAAATCGGCAACATGGAGAAAAATAACTCACGCAAATTTTCCCTTTGAATGAAGCATCAGTGCTCCAACAAGTTAAACATCGAGAGAACAACATTTTGTCGTTCTACTGACCTTGTATTCAATCCATTTTTACGAGTTTGGGGCACATTTTTTCGGCCTTGAAAAAGAAAATCTGTAGCGCTCGGCACGCAAGGCGGCCATCTTGTTTTTTTAACTGCAGTTTGATCATATTTCGCTAGGTGGCCAAGGTAGAATTTTGTTTCTGGGTGCAAGATTAAACATTGATTCATGGAATATCGCGATGTTACTTCATTTTGTACAAGATTAGAAATTGTTGGCAGTGTTTTTGGTAAGCTGTAAAATGTGAATTTTAATTTTAATTTTGATTTCAATTTAATTTTAATTCTAATTTTTAGTTATTTTTTTAGACATAATCACATTTTTATTTGTTCAGCTGTGTTGATATTTGATTTTGTTTGGGAAGTGGTGAAATATGATTGGGTAGGTACTAGCTTAGGTTTAGTTTTAATATATTAATATCAGTAACACCTTTGGAATACTTGCTCCAAGTTCCTGGGTAGAAAATGCATGTACAGTTTGTATCATGACATTTTTCACTTGTTGAACTGTGGAAGCACCGTTGTTACTGTGTAATACTAATAGGCAGCTGCCTTTTTTGTAACAATGATTATATGTATTTCACAACAACATGTGTACATTTGTACCAGAAATGCTTTCTTTGTTGTCTATTTAAATTCATAATTGCAAATAACAGTTAAAGATTTGCGCATATATGAGTAAGGGCGCATTTTAGTATAATACACACAGGTTACCCGGTCAATTTTGGTAATTTTCCGGGGGGTACGTTTATTCCGGGGGGTATGTTTATTAGATTTTGAAGATTTGTCCGGGGGGTACGTTTATTCCGGGGGGTATGTTTATTCGGCAGTTGAGAGTAAATTAATATATACTAGACTATCAGCTTCCATACCAGGTTTTACCTCCATGGATTCAAAAAGCAAATTTCAATACATATTGACATGCGACAATCCATACATGGTATACGTAGGGATATAACGTTATATTAAAGACTGTTTAAACATTAGAAATTCATTGTAAAAGTTCACTCAGGATACATGTATACTAGTGAGTAGCCACCCACTCATGTATTAGTTAGGTTAGCATTATGAAATGGTAGTTATGTAACTTTGTACCCTGTACAATTGTTGTGCAATAAAGTTATCCCAAGGAGGTCCCTCTAACCTCCTTGGTTATCCAGGTAAAATAACATTCTATGTATCCAAGCCAACTTACCTTCCCATCGTCACACATCTCCCGAGTGTACTGCGCATGTCCAACGTGAATGTCGTCTTCCTCGTGTTTGCCGTGGCTTCTCTTGACGTCATCACCGACACAAACGAGCAAAAACAAAGTCAGAACTATTGTTATTAGTATTACACGAATTTTCTTCCTGGTCGCGGCCATTTTCACCTTTGACCCTTGTCCCAGGGTTTCCGGAAACGTTCGGGAGGAGTTGTTATGGACTAACGTTACGGGTCCAACATGGCCGCCGAGGAGTTGTTGTGACGCGCCGGATTGAGTACTTAGAATTATGTACTAATACAATAAGTATACAATAAGTCGTAGTAGGGTCACGATACGTCAAATCAGTCTGGTTTATGTGTCCCCGTAATGTCAACGAGTCAGACAACCGTGTGTGGATCAGTTGGAAATTCGAAAAGCATTTGAAGACGAGATACGTCCCGTCAAAGTTGACCTTCTAAGTAAAAAAAAAAAAAAAGTTACTCATTTTGGCGTGGTTTTTCTGTGTTGACAAAAATCACAATTCTTTGAGCCTGATTATTTGCTGAGAAATTATGGTGCCGACTTGTCCTGGGCTTGGTGCCGAGTTGTCCTAAATGGCCAGGGGCCGAGTTGTCCCAGGGGCCGAGTTGTCCTGACACCGTTTTGCGGTCTGCATGGGGGTTTTCAGACGACCGATGTCCAGTTTACTTCCGGGTCAAACCACGCGCCCAAACAAAGCATGAAGTACTCATATACCAGTGATTGCCGGCAGTGTTTTCACGCCGAAATGAGCAGTAAGGATTTCGCACCAGTTGTTCTATTAGTATAACTCACTTTAACCATCCTGGTTAATTCTTGTAACACGTTACACCCTGTTCATCCTAACCATCCTGATTCACTCTAGTTCACCCCTTTGTGTTTACACATTGACACACACAAAAAAAGCCAAGTATCTTCGCAAAACAATTATCGTTCTTCCGACCATAAGGCTCATGTGTATATTTTAACATTGATACGGAACATATCATTGATATTTATAATGTATACCGACAATCTGTTTGCTGATTCATGTTTTTATATTCGGATTTCATGACTAGACGTGGTGCCGGCACACTGAACTTAATCAACTTATTTTATGCCGCAACCAACGCCAATGACAAACATAATTTGCATCTGTGAGGCAAAAACAGCAAAGTGAGCATTCGCTAAATGACGAGCGATTTCGACGAAACGACTTTCATCAGGTGCGGAACGGTCCCTTCGTTTCACCTATGCTATTTGGTGTCGTTATAACATATTTTGCATCTGTGAGGCAAAAACAGCATTTTTGGCTAAAAAGTGAGCATTCGCTAAACGACGAGCGATTTCGACGAAACGACTTTTATCAGGTGCAGAACGGTCCCTTCGTTTCACCTATGCAATTTGGTGTCGTTATAACATATTTTGCATCTGTGAGGCAAAAACAGCATTTTTGGCTAAAAAGTGAGCATTCGCTAAACGACGAGCGATTTCGACGAAACGACTTTTATCAGTTGCGGAACGGTCCCTTCGTTTCACCTATGCAATTTGGTGTTGTTATAACATTTTGCATCTGTGAGGCAAAAACAGCATTTTTGGCTAAAAAGTGAGCATTCGCTAAACGACGAGCGATTTCAACGAAACGACTTTTATCAGGTGCAGAACGGTCCCTTCGTTTCACCTATGCAATTTGGTGTCGTTATAACATATTTTGCATCTGTGAGGCAAAAACAGCATTTTTGGCTAAAAAGTGAGCATTCGCTAAACGACGAGCGATTTCGACGAAACAACTTTTAAGTTGCGTAACGGTCCCTTCGTTTCACCTATGCAATTTGGTGTCGTTATAACATATTTTGCATCTGTGAGGCAAAAACAGCATTTTTGGCTAAAAAGTGAGCATTCGCTAAACGACGAGCGATTTCAACGAAACGACTTTTATCAGGTGCAGAACGGTCCCTTCGTTTCACCTATGCAATTTGGTGTCGTTATAACATATTTTGCATCTGTGAGGCAAAAACAGCATTTTTGGCTAAAAAGTGAGCATTCGCTAAACGACGAGCGATTTCGACGAAACGACTTTTAAGTTGCGTAACGGTCCCTTCGTTTCACCTATGCAATTTGGTGTCGTTATAACATATTTTGCATCTGTGAGGCAAAAACAGCATTTTTGGCTAAAAAGTGAGCATTCGCTAAACGACGAGCGATTTCAACGAAACGACTTTTATCAGGTGCAGAACGGTCCCTTCGTTTCACCTATGCAATTTGGTGTTGTTATAACATATTTTGCATCTGTGAGGCAAAAACAGCATTTTTGGCTAAAAAGTGAGCATTCGCTAAACGACGAGCGATTTCGACGAAACGACTTTTATCAGTTGCGGAACGGTCCCTTCGTTTCACCTATGCAATTTGGTGTCGTTATAACATATTTTGCATCTGTGAGGCAAAAACAGCATTTTTGGCTAAAAAGTGAGCATTCGCTAAACGACGAGCGATTTCGACGAAACGACTTTTATGAGGTGCGGAATGGTCCCTTTGTATTACCTATGCGAATTGGTGTCATTATAACATGATTTGCATATGTGAGGCAAAAATAGCATTTTTGGCTAAAAAGTGATACAACAAGCGGATACAAACAGATGCGAGTGGATACATAGAAGTTCTTTTTCCCCCGAACTTTGAAGATGCCCATATCAAAGAATGCGTGCAAATAACATATTCTTATCCGTTGGTAGTTAGGGATCCGAGCATAATTTTACGGCATCGATATTCTTTCGTATCCGAGTTATGCAAGCGGATCCGAGCGGATACGAGAACGTATCCGCCAAGGATCTGGTATCCGTTCGTATTTCCTCGTGATCAGAAGATACGGTAAGGGGATTTGTCAGGATCCGCACACTACCCACAGGGCATTTCTGCCATAGAGTAGGCTAGCGGATACATAGAAGATACGGTACGGGGATTTGTCAGGATCCGCACACTACTCACAAGGCATTTCTGCCATGGAGTGGGCTAGCGGATACATAGAAGATTACGGTACAGGGATTTGTCAGTATCCTTACACTACCTACAAGCTAAGGCAATTCTGCCATGGAGTGGGCTAGCGTATTCAAAGAATATAAATATAAACATCGTACATGGCATTTAGAATGTTTCGAATGTTTTATGATTTGGGAAAACTGTTTACAAAGTTAAAACCGAGTTGGAAGATTGCCACATTGTGCGGATAACATATTCGTAGGTAGGTAGGTAGGTAGGTAGGTAGGTAGGGATCCGAGCATATACGACATCGATATTCTTTCGTATAAGATATCCGAACGGATACGAGGACGCATCCGCCAAGGATCTAGTATCCGTTCGTATCTGCCTGTGATCCTCTGTATCCGTCACGAGACACGTTTGACGGATACCGCGGTATCTGCCAGGATCCGTAACCATTTTGACCAGTGAGCGGATCCGTAGAAGATACGGAAAGCGGATTTGATGTTGGTTGTGGGTTGGGTCAGCGGATCCGTAGAAGATACGGAAAGCGGATTTGATAGGATCCCTGGTCGTAAGTTGGGTCAGCGGATCCGTAGAAGATACGGAAAGCGGATTTTATAGGATCCTTGGTCGTAAGTTGGGTCAGCGGATCCGTAGAAGATGCGGAAAGCGGATTTGATAGAATCCCTGGTCGTGGGTTGGGTCAGCGGATCCGTAAAGATACGGAAGGTTGATTTGATAGGATCCGTATAACCACCACTGTACTTTTTTGATAGAGTTGGCACTGTCAAACCTGTCTTTGTTAATAAGAAAATTTAATGAGTGAATGAAAAAAGTATATCCCTCTCGATCCTTGCAAATGTTTTTATTGAAGGATTCGTGCAAATGATGTTTCCGTATTCGTTTACAGTTAGGGATTCAAGCATATAAGACATCGTATCCATAGTGTATCTGCTATCCGAGCAGATACGGTGTCGCATCCCTTGGGTATTTTGTCGTATCCTTCACGGATTTGGCATTTGTTCGCATTTGTTCGCAATCTTCCGTATCCGTGACGGATCGATTTGACGGATGCGACGGTATCTGCCGGGATCTGTGGCCATTTTGCCCAGTGACAGGACAAGGAAATCTCAGCAAAAGGAAATATGTGACATCCCCACTGAAAACACCTGCGAACAGCGCCGACCTGTCCTTCAAATTCTGTGCAGCCGACTATAACGTTAACGGGTGCCAATATTCAAGGGGCAAGTTCAACTTTGGCTGCACATCCTCCAGCGCACAAGCGACACACACAAAACAAAAAACAAAAACAATGTGCAGATTCAGCAGTAAGACACACTTCAAAGTATACAATGGTTGACTGTATATTAACCCACTAATGATGGAAACATTTTCCGTCCGAAAACTGTGTCAATAGTATGACACACTGTCAAAGTATACAATGTTTAGATTATAGTCATGAACTTATGGAGAAAAAGTTTTCCGTCGGAAAATTGTGTCAATGGTATGACAAAATATCAAGGTATACACTGTTTAGACTGTACATTCACAAAGATATGACGGTGAACTTTCCTTCCTTCCAAAAACTGTGTCAATGGTATGACACACTTTCAAAGTACACTGTTTGGACTGTATTCATGCACTAATTTCATAAAGGAAAAGTTTTCCGTCCGAAAACTTAGTCAATGGTATGACACTTAAAGTCTACACTATTCACGCAGTTATGACAGAGTACTTTGCCTTCTGAAAAATGGTTTGCCACACTTTAAAGGCATAATTTTTTTAACACTGTTTAGAATGTATACAGACGCACTTATGACGGAAAACCTTTCCGTCTGAAAACGTGTCAATCGTTGACACCCTTTAACAGCATATTTTTTACACTGTTTAGACGGAATAGTCACACACTTGTGATGAAAAACTTTTCCGTCCAAACTGTGTCAATGGTATGACAAAATGTCAAAGCAATGTATGCTCTGTTTCGTCTGTATATCCACGCAGTTATGACAGAGTACTTTTTAGTCCGATAACTGTGTCATTGGTTTGACACACTTTAAAAGCAAAGTTTTTACACTGTTTTGAACAATGTCCACACCATTTAGATTGTCTATTCACGCAGTTATAACAAAGTACTTCTCGTCTGAAAATTGTGTCATTGGTTTGACACACTTTAAAAGCAAAGTTTTTACATTGTTTTGAATATATACACACGCACTTTTGACGTCGACGGAAAACTTTTCCGTCTGAAAATGTGTCAATCGTATGACACGCTTTAAAAGCACGGTTTAGACTCTATGGTCACCCACTTGTGATGAAAAACCGTCCAAAACTGTGTCAATGGTATGACACAATGTCAAAGCAATGTATGCACTGTTTCGACTGTATATCCATTCCACGCAGTTATAAGGGAGGACTTTTCCGTTTAAAAACTGTGTCAACAGGTATTACACACTTTCAAAGTATTCACTGTTTAGACTGTATGTTCACATATTTATGATGGAGAATTTGCCTTCCAAAAACCGTGTCAACACTTTCAAAGTACACTGTTTGGACTGTATAGTCACGTCATCACGCACTAATTTTATAGAGGAAAAGTTTTCCGTCCTAAAACTTTGTAAATGGTATGACACACTTGAGTCTACACTATTTAGCCTTGCACTGTTTAGACTGTATGTTCACCCACTTCTATCATTGAATGGCACACCTTTGGTATAGCTGAATTTCCCCCTATGTCATTGAATGACACACCTTTGATATAGGTGAATTTCCCCTTAAGTCATTGAATGACACACCTTTGGTATAGCTGAGTTTCCCCTTAAGTCATTAAATGACACACCTTTGGTATAGCTGAATTTCCCCTTAAGTCATTGAATGACACATCTTTGATATAGCTGAATTTCCCCTTATGTCATTGAATGACACACCTTTGGTATAGCTGTATTTCCCCTTAAGTCATTGAATGACATACCTTTGGTATAGGTGAATTTCCCCTTAAGTCATTGAATGACACACCTTTGGGATAGCTGAATTTCCCCTTAAGTCATTGAATGACACACCTTTGGTAAGGCTGAATTTCCCCTTATGTCATTGAATGACACACCTTTGGTATAGCTGATTTCCCCTTAAGTCATTGAATGACATACCTTTGGTATAGCTGAATTTCCCCTTAAGTCATTGAATGACACACCTTTGGTATAGGTGAATTTCCCCTTAAGTCATTGAATGACACATCTTTGGTACAGCTGAATTTTCCCTTAAGTCATTGAATGACACATCTTTGATATAGCTGAATTTCCCCTTAAGTCATTGAATGACACACCTTTGGTATAGCTGAATTCCCCTTATGTCATTGAATGACATACCTTTGGTATAGCTGAATTTCCCCTTATGTCATTGAATGACACACCTTTGATATAGGTGAATTTCCCCTTAAGTCATTGAATGACACACCTTTGGTATAGCTGAGTTTCCCCTTAAGTCATTAAATGACACACCTTTGGTATAGCTGAATTTTCCCTTAAGTCATTGAATGACACACCTTTGGTGTAGCTGAATTTCCCCTTAAGTCATTGAATGACACACCTTTGGGATAGCTGAATTTCCCCTTAAGTCATTGAATGGCACACCTTTGGTATAGCTGAATTTCCCCTTAAGTCATTGAATGACACACCTTTGGTGTAGCTGAATTTCCCCTTACCTCATGGATAACTTCAGTCTTTCAAGTGACACGTTACACCCTAGGCCTGCTTATCAAACCACCCTAAACCACTCTAGTTGATCCCGTTGTGTTTACACTCGACACTTAAAGACGACCAAGCATCTTCTCAAAACAGTTATCGTCCTCCCGATCATAAGGCTCATGTGTATATTCTAACATTGATTCGGGACATATCATTGATAATTAAACATACTTGTCTTACTGTTTTGCTGATTCATGTTTTTTTCCGAACATTTCATGACTAGACAAGGTGCCGGCACACTCAAGTTAAATCAACTTATTTTATCTCGCCACCAACGCCAATGACAAATACAGGTCAAAGAAAACTCATTTTACTTGATCAGCAGACGAAAATACGTGACATCCCCACTGAACTTTGGCTGCACTGAACTTTGGCTTTACATCCTCCAGCGCACAAGCGACGCAAAAAAAAAAATCATTGTGCAGATGCATGACACACTTTCAAAGTATACACTGTATATTAACCCACTAATGGTGGAAACGTTTCCGACTGAAAACTGTGTCAATGTTATAACACACTGTCAATATAAATACTGTTTAAAGTGTATATTCACCCACTTATGACGGAAACTTTTTCCGTCTGAAATCTTTGTCAATGGTATGGCACTCGTATATTCACCCACTTATGATGGAAAACGTTTCCGCCCGAAAACTGTGTCAATAGTATGACACACTGTCAAAGTACCGCTATAATATGTTTAGATTAAATAGGTATGCACTTATTAAGAAAACGTTTTCCGTCGGAAAATTGTGTCAATGGTACGACAAAATATCAAGGTATACACTGTTTAGACTGTACATTCACGATAATAACTGTCGATATGACGGAGAACTTTCCATCCAAAAACTGTGTCAATGGTATGACGCAATGTCAAAGCAAAGAATGCTCTGTTTCGACTGTATATCCACGCAGTGATGAGAGAGGACTTAACCGTTCAGTGAAGAAAACTGTGTCAAAGGTTTGACACACTTTCAAGCAATGCTCTGTTTAAACTGTATGTTCACAAACTTATGACGGAAAACTTTTCCGTCCGAAAACTGTGTCAATGATATGACATCCTGTCAAGGTATTCACTGTTTAGACTGCACATGCACGAAATTATGATGGAGAACTTGCCTTCCTACTTTTCATAAGCATAGTTTTTTTACAGTTTTTTTTACATTGTTTAGACTGTAAGCACACGCTCTTATGGAAAACTGTTTCAATTGTATGACACACTTCAATAGAAATAAAATGTAGTTTTTTTACACTGTTTAGACTGTATGTTCACCCACTTGTGATGAAAAACTTTTCCGTCCAAAACTGTGTCAATGGTATGACACAATGTCAAAGCAATGTATGCACTGTTTCTATCGCCTGTATATCCACACAGTTATGAGGCAGGACTTTTCCGTTTGAGTGTGTCAAAGGTTTGACACACTTTCAAACAATGCTTTGTTTAGACTGTATGCTCACATACTTATGACGGAAAACTTTTCCGTCCGAAAACTGTGTCAATGATATGACATCCTGTCAAGGTATTCACTGTTTAGACTGCACATGCACGAAATTATGATGGAGAACCTGCCTTCCACAAACTGTGTCAATCGTATGACACACTTTCAAAGTTGGACTGCATAGTCGCATATTTTATAGAGGAAACGTTTTCCGTCCTAAAACTTTGTCAATGGTATGACACACTTAAAGTCTACACTATTTAGATTGTAATTATTCACGCAGTTATGTCGAAAAAATCGTGTCATGACATCCTCTCAAGGTATTTACTGTTTAGACTGTACATCCATGCAACTATGATGGAGAAATTGCCCTCCAAAAACTGTGTCAATCGTATGACACACTTTCAAAGTACACTGTTTGGACTGCATAGTCACGCACTAAATGGAAAGATTCATTGTGTTCATTCATCTTCTCGTATGTTGCTGTTCAAACATCCAAATTATGAAATCTCGTAATTTGTCGAGTACTACTCCACGTCGTCTGACAGTGTACTCGATAGTGTGACCCGGAAACCGATGCGCAACCGGGTGCCACGAAACCCCCATGTGGTGCGTATTTCAGTCAAAAACAACATGGCGGAAACTGCCTAAATTCTGAGAAAGGGCGAACTTTGACGCGTTAATCCGTGGATGCAGGATAAGTTGAAGTCATTGTTTGAACTACACAAGGTTCTCCGTACCTTCCCCATTACGAAGATACTTTGTATGGTCTCATTTGACGTATGGTGACCTTACTACGACTTATTGTATGGAGCATTCTAAGTACTCAATCCGGCGCGTCACGTTGGAAAAAGCTGGGTATTCGGAATCCGCCGCCCTATCCGGTCCGCATAAACCGCTGCCCGGTCCGGTCCGCGGCCGGCGGAGCAAGCTTTTCTGTTTAAAAACCAAAGCAATGCGAGCGCTATTCAAACTCAAATCCCTTTTATTTTCTGAAAGCAATATTTCAATCCAGTTAGCCAAAAGCCTCTTCAACAAATTTGTGAAGCCGATCTTTCTATATGGATCTGAATTATCATGTTTCGACCAAACATCTAAAACAGTAAAACTGAATGTTTCTACGCGTATTCCAGAGTCCACACCAAAAAACGTTTTCTCTGCTCTACTACAGAAACTTGGTTTAGAGGACAACATTCCTGTTTCTGTAAGAAGGAGTTCGGGCTCTAATGACACCCACACATATGTGGTTCATTTTGAAAAAAGAACAGACAAGAACATGCTATTGAGGCAAGCATCGAGTCTAAAACTAGAAAACGACGACTTTTCCATTGAAAACATACATCTACCTCAACATATCCCAGAATTCGATACCATTGACATGAATTTTCAAAACTTTTTACTTGGAGTTAACACAAAAACATCAAATGATGCTCTTCGTGGAGAATTAGGAACTTTCCCGATAATGATAGATATTAAGATACAATTTATCAAATACTGGCACCGGTTAGTAAATCTGCCCGAAGACGCTCTACTTCGTGAAGCATATGATGTTTTATATTCTAGTCACCACGATTGGTTGAATCATGTCAGTGATATTCTTAATTATAATGGTCTTGGACACTTTTGGACAAATCCTGGGTCATACCAAATAGATATAATAAGCAACCAATTACGATCCCGTCTTCAGGATATATATATACAGCAATGGTATAATTCTATTAACAACAATGCAAAACTTTCTGTTTATACCGATTTAAATAAAAATTATGGACAAAAGCAATACCTATCGATTATACATGATTTCGGAATCCGCAAAGCAATCACTAAATTAAGAATTAGTGCTCATAAATTAAACATTGAAATGGGTCGATATAAGAAAATACCCAAAGACCACAGGTTCTGTCCATTTTGTCCAAATATAATTGAAGATGAATGCCATTTTATAATGAATTGTACACTGTATAATGATAAGCGCCTATCGCTGTTTACCTTTCTTTCCACTTGTTCTCCTTATTTCAGTACATTAGATCCTATAAATAAATTCAAGTACATTTTAAGTGGGGACAATCCATATAGTGTGCAAGTAGGAAAATATATTAAGAACTGTTTAAATCTTAGAGACTGCATGTTAGAAAATAGTTAAACCTGTTATGTTGCCACTGATATATATTCTGTACGTAATTTCCCCCATACATATACCCTATACGTAGATTGATTTTATTTATACATGTATTTAGTTTTGTTCGTAGTCATAGTTGACCATACAAAAGTCTCTGTACTTTTTTGTCGAGTCAATAAAGAATTGTTCTGTTTTTCTGCGTGCGGATGCGCCCCCTTGCAGAAAGCATCGGAATCTCAACATTACAGTAACGTTACACCTAGTGCAATCTATTCCTTGTCAGTTATAGAGGTATAACTAACTATCAGGTGCGTTCCAATGTTTTCTTTCACAATTCAGCTCCTTCTTACAATTTTGAACCGTATAATTGCCTTCTTCTTCTTCTTTCGTTTGAGGCAGCCGCCTTCAACTGGTTGAAGATTCTGCTGCCTGTAGTGGTGGGTGCATGCCGAGTTCAGGTTTCACAGCTTGCCCCTAAACTCCTCCAGAGAGAAGGAAAGAGCAATGTCTGCATCCAGGTTGTTCCAGTCAGGAATTGTCCGTGGGAAGAATGAGTTCTGCCTGTAGGAGGTCCTGCTTTGAGGGACCCTATAGGCGGCAGAGTGTGACTGTCTAGTGGTCCTGGTCTGGGCATTGAGGGTGGGTCTTGTTGACATGTTGATGCACAGTGCACCGGTGTGATACTTGTAGAAGGTTATGAGTCTACCGATCCTGCGCCGCTCTTGAAGGGAGATCCACTGGAGCTCTTCTAGCATGCTGTTTACGCTAGAAGAGCGTCTGTAGCGTTGGGAAACCCAGCGGGCGGCTCTCCGCTGAACCTGTTCTAGCCTTTTTTGGTCCTTTACTGTGTAAGGGTCCCAAACTGGGCTAGCAAACTCGACAATAGGTCGGACTAAGGTGAAATACGCGATTTCACGGATCTTTTTTGAGCATGCTTTCAAATTCCTTCTCAAGAATCCGAGCGCCAGTTATGGACACAATCGAGGATCCGAGACGACGTAAAGTGCTGACGAACGCAAAGTTTAATTCGGACTTCAAACAACAACAAAGAGAACCAAAGCCAAGATGGCGGACGTGTAACCACGTGGGCACGTGACCCGCTGTGACAACATTAACATAATATATGTGACGTGATTCCTTTCTTCACTTTCTTTCTTTCTACTGTTTCTTCAACGTTAATTTTAAGAATATTCCTGCGTCAATGTGTGCCAAATATGTAGGTACTGAGAGGAATAGGTACTGGACGGTTATGATGTGTAGGCTAAGTGACTGAAGTAGTCATCGGTAACGTATTACAAATATTATTCAGCAAGTTTCTACTATACTACTAGGTATACAATATTAAACTGCATGTTTCTACTATACTACTAGGTATAACTCTATGAAACTAAAGTAACCATGGGTAAATCACACCTTTAGTTCTACATTAGTATAGATAGTGTCCAAACATAACAAACGTTTCTGTTAAGTAACAGGTCACATAACTGGGATGATCAAGGTGAACTGCAGCGAGATAGGATAAGTGTCTTTAAGTGACAAAGTCCTTGAGGTACTGGGGTGGTTGTGTAGAACGTCCCGAACGTCGTGGTGGCGGAGGAGGGGTTGGTGAGGACAGTTCTGGTGGAGGTGTGGGGTCAGTAGAACAGGTGAGGTCAGGTACTGTAGGCCGAGCTCGATGGTGTCTTCAGATTCGGAGTCCGGATCAGCAGTGTCAACATCGTGGCGCTGTGAATCACGGTACTGAGGTGGTACTTGTGATGGGACCAGGTAACATTCTGCCGGGCGGACTTTGTAAGCCCGTGAACGGAGTTGACGGCCTACGAACTTGGATATATATATCCAGTCCTTCTCTGTTGCAGTGACAAGGTATCGCTGGCGGGCTTGGGATTTATTCCTGTCCGAGTTGACATAGACCAAGTCCCCTACCGTGAAGTTGGGTTTGGTATTGGGTGGTTTGGACTTGCACTTCGCTCTGGTACTGTACTCGTGGTTGTCTGTTCGGCGTCGGTGCTGTTCCTCGAGTAGTGCTTGGTCAGAAAGAGGTATTTGTGCTCCACTGAACTGGTCACGTTGGTATAAGAACTCCCGGAGTGGAGGATAGTCCTCCGGATCTGAGCTTAGCATTGAGGTGTGCAGTTACAACAGCTAGCTGTGACTGGGAAACCGGCGGCTGTGTGGTGAAGGAAGGTGGGACCTGGACATGATGCTAAAGGGCTGCGCATTGGTCACAGGCGTCAGTGACTTGCTTTAGTACGGAGTCCATGTTTAAGGCGAAGAAGTACCGGGCAACGACTGTTTTCAGTTGGTGGAATGTTGGGTGTCCAAGTCTCAGGTGGATTGCTGTGGCGAGGCCGTAGACGACATGACGCGGTACAACTATCCGGTCTCGCGTGACGCCAAACATGTCTCTGTTTGGAACAATCAGCAGGCCGTCAGAAGCTATGGTGGCTTTTGATAGATAGGATTTGATGTCATGGATTTTTGTTTCTTTCTTCGATGGTCTAGTGCCTTGACGGAGATGAGCATACACCCGTCGTAGGGATGGACACGAAGACTGAATAGTGCACCAGGCACTGCGGCTAGTGTAGACCGGGGAGTTCAAATCGGAGTTGGGAGTGAGGCTCGTAGTATTTATTACCGGTTCCTCGCTGAGTGTGTTTACAAAGGAACAGACTTGACATTTGTTCTCTGTGCACTCCAAGGGATGGCGGCTGGCGAAATCTGTGGAGATGTTGTGTTTACCACTGATGTGCTTGACGTCTATTGGGAACTGGCTGACCGCCGAGAGGAAGGTTGAAACTCTCGGACTGTAGGAGAATTCCCCACGGCGTAGTTTGTCGAAGGCTTCCACACATGGTTTTGAGTCAGTGAGGATGTGTGCTGGCTTTGTGGTCTGGATAAAGTAGGGTTTGAAGTGCTTCAGGGAAGATGAGATGGCCAGTGCTTCCAGTTCACATGGTAGCCATTGTCGCTGGTTTTTCTTCAGTTTACAGCTGAAGAATCCCGCCACTCTGGTGGTAGAGTCACGTCTGATGAAGAGCGTGCCACCAATACCTGTAGGACGTACCGCTGCGTCTGTTACAAGCCAAAGCTCGTCGTCTGGTCTAGGGAGAACAACTGCCTGGTGGGAGGCGAGACCATGTTGAGCCTGATGGAAAGCAGCCAGAGACTCATCTGTCCATGGTATCTTGTCTTTAGAGGCCTGACCAGCCACCATGCCATCAAGGGGGCCAAGTAGAACAGCCGTTCCCGGAATGACTCTAGAAAGAGCCTTGTACGATCCGATGTATGACCGCAGAGCCGTCACTGTTTGGGGAGGTGGACAAGTGGCCAGTGTGCACAGGGTGTGCTGGGAGGCTGATATCTCTCCCTGATTCCAGTGCCATCCTAGAATGGTTGTGGTCCTAGGGCATATGATGGTCTTGGATGGAGAGAGGCGCAGATCACATTTGTGCAGGGCTGCTAGTACCGATCTCCAGTTGTGTAGGAGCTCGTCGAAGGTGTTCCCGCCGCAATACAGATCATCAGCAATTTTGGCTACTGCACCATGCATCAGGAGGTCTCCGAGTGCACGCGACATCAGCTCCTCTAGCGCCGTTTCACTGCCTGGCATTCCCATCGCACTTCGACAGTACACACGAATGCCCTTGAAGGGGGTGACTATACCGCAAAACTTGCGCGACTCTGGAGCTAGGGGAATTTGATGATAGGCAGAGGTCAGGTCGGAAACGATGATATACTTCCAACAGGCAATTTGGCGCAATACCTGGTTGATGTTGGGTAGTAGGGATGGTTGGGGTTTGCAGTACCTAGCTACATCAGCGAATGCGGTGACTAGTCGGAAGCCGCCATTGGATTTGTTGACAAGAAAGGATGGGTTGAGGTACTCCACAACTGTTCCTGCTGATTCTGGCGTAGCTATTACTCCCTTTGCCTCAAGCTCGTCCAATTTCTGCTGTAGATCTACTAGCCGGGTCCTGCCGTACATGGGGAGGCGTCCCTTTCTCTGGGGGGGTTGAGCCGGACCCATATTGACGATGGCCTGGATGGGGCCAACAGCACCGTTGTATCCGGGGAAGTTGGTGTCAAAGACTTTGTCGAAGTCATGTAGGGTTGATGACACCTGGTACCGTTGGGATGAGCTGAGGGTCTTGTCTGGATCTAGCTGTACGGTGGTACAGAAAGGTGAGAATTGCCGGAGAGGCGGGGGTGGATTGTTGACGGGCACCTGTTCTGGTTCGTTGTTTGCAACAGGACCTACTGGTACAGCATTGAAGAGATGCATATTCTTGGTAACATGGATGGGTACACTTGAGATGTTGGGGACCCGGATGTAACCTGCAACATTGTGGTACGGGCCGTGGTCGAAACCTTTCATCTGTGTACTGGATAGCGAGTCATATCTGGGTTCCAACAGGACATCTTGACAGGTGTTTAGCTCGGTCGGGAGGGCCAGTTCCAAGTAGTCTGTTGGCCAGACAGTGGTGGTTTTGTCTTGCATACGGAGAAGATTGGTGGAAACACGATGGATCCGGGGCTGAAGCTGTTTCTTGGCTGGAGTGTACTCGGTGGTAGAGCCATCTGGAAGCTGGATTTGTTGACGGCGGAAATCGATGGTGAAGCCATTCTTCTCGAGGAAGGGACTGCCTGCAATGATTGGGGAGGCCAGCTCGGTGACAACCAGTGCATCGAACTGTAGTGGCAGTTTCTTTCTGTAGAATGTTGTGCGGCACTCTCCAAGCACACCAGACATACGGCCGCCATCAGCTTGACTGGGAGTCTGAGTGGAATTGGGAGTTATGTCTAAGCCAAGACGCCTTGCTTCATCCGCTCGTATCATACTGGATTCTGCACCCGAATCCAACAACACGCTCACAGACTGGTCACGGTGAAAGACATCCAGGTATGGAGAAGAGCGAACCGATACTCTGGAAACCTGGGAAGGCGTGGTCTGTGACATGTGCAGTGTTTCTGACAGCATGACTTGTGGGTCAGGTTCTTCTGAGCTGTCCAACTCTGCCTCTTCATCCTCCATTTCAACCACTCTAGATCGAACCATGTATTGCTTATCCGGTAATGGCAAGTATGTGCATTCACTAAGGAAGTGGTCATATACAGGTCTGCCTACCTGTTTGCAGAGAGCACACACCCGGTTGGAGTTGGGGGCCTTCTTGCTATACTGGCCCCGGTTCTGGGGGGTAGACTTGCGCTGGGGTCGGTATGGTTTGCGCTGCTGTGGGCTCTGGCCAAGCCGGAGTGATCGGATGTCCTCTGAGAAATTTCTGGCTTGATGGAGGCCAGGGTTTTGTTTCGTAGGTCTGCGCCGTACCTCTGCTTGACGAGGGCAGGTAAGTCTACATTTATCATCTTCAGCCACAGGAGGACTATCATATTTTCGAGTGAAGGCGTTAACTCTTCATCTTTGGTGACTGTCTCGCCATGGTGTGTAATCCCCCCATCGGTAGTTAATAAGTTGTCTTCCACCGCCGCACATATGCGCTGGTATAGATCTTCCGGGCGTTCATCTTGTTCGAGTTTGATTGACGCTATGTCGAGAAAGTACCCCCCTGTAGACTGAAAACCATAATGTAGGCGGATAGCTTGCCAGATGTCAGAAAGTGATGTACTCAACTTTACAATCCGGTTTCTGGAGATCACAGGGCAGAAGTTAGCTATCTGGCCCAACATCAGCTCCAGGGAGGCGGCTTTTTGTACAGCCGTATGTCTGGCGTCTTCAGGGATGGGATCGGCATCGTTCTGGAGTCCGCGGTTCTCCACTCCCGAGACCTTCTTGCGCCAGGTAAATCCGTCAGCTAGGAACGGGGTGAAGTTGGTGTCGAGGGACAGAACGTGGAGGAGATTCGATCTCCAGTTTTCGAACGAATTGATTGTCTCTGTTTTTGTAAGAGTCCATTGACGAGGCGCCCGGTAACCAGCAGTCGCCATTCTCGGTCCTCTAGCGCGATCCGTGAACTGTTTAGTAGGGTTTTTTTATTTTTTATTCCAACATTTCATGACATGACGTGGTGACGACAAACTCAAGTTTTTAGTAGGGTTGTCGGACGGTTGTGGGTTGTCGAAGCTCCCACGGCTGCCACCACGCCAGCCAGTTATGGACACAATCGAGGATCCGAGACGACGTAAAGTGCTGACGAACGCAAAGTTTAATTCGGACTTCAAACAACAACAAAGAGAACCAAAGCCAAGATGGCGGACGTGTAACCACGTGGGCACGTGACCCGCTGTGACAACATTAACATAATATATGTGACGGAGGGTTTTGCTGGCCTTGTTCACAATGTTCCCAATGTGAATGCTCCAGGTGAGATTGTTGGTGATGGTGACACCTAAGTACTTGGCCTCCTTGACAGAGCAGAGTGTGTGGCCGTGAAGATAGTACTCGGTGGTCAGGGGGGCCCTCTTTCTAGTGACGTGGAGAGACTGGCATTTTCCAGGGTGGAATTCCATTGGCCAAGTCTGCTCCCATTTTGCGAGACGGTCTAGGTCTACCTGCAGCAGTTCCTGGTCTCTAGCAGAGCAGATGGTTTTGTGGGCCAACGTATCGTCTGCGAAGAGACGGGCAATGGAGGACAAACTAGTAGGTAAGTCGTTGATGTAGAGAAGGAAGAGGCTCGGACCTAGCGGGACACCCGACTCTACAGGAACGAGACTTGAAGTTGAGACCTCTACCACAACTGCCTGTGTGCGGTCAGCCAAGAAGTTCTGAATCCATGTATTCAGTGGTCCCGTGATACCGTAGTACTTGAGTTTGTGGATAAGCAGGGAATGACAGACCTTGTCAAAGGCTTTACTCAAGTCCATGATCAGGGCATCCGTCTGCTTCCCCTGTTCAAGGTCATTTGACAGGTCGTCCACCAGTCCAAGGAGCTGGCTTTCACAGGAATGGCGGCGTCTAAAACCGTGCTGATTTTCACAGATGATATCATTCTCTTCTGCGAAGGACATAATTGTGCTAGTTACAATGTTTTCCATGATCTTACATGGGATACTTGTGAGCGAAATCGGTCTGTAGTTTTCAGGGCGATATCGCTCCCCTTTCTTATAAACAGGGGTAATATTTGCCGTGCGCCAGTCTTGAGGCACAGTGCCTGTCTCTATGGAGGACTGAAACAGGAGGGTAAGTGCCGGGGCGAGTTCATTTGCCAACTCTTTCAATAGCCTAGGGCTGATACCGTCAGGCCCGGGGGCCTTTCTAGGATTCAGATTCTGCATCAGCTTCCGCACACCCGACTCCACAATGTTGATTGAGCTGCATGTCGGAGCGTCAGGCTGTGGGTTAAGGTTTGTTCTAATCCGGAATTCTGCTTCGGTATAGGTAACCTTCTGGCTAAACGCGCTTTGGAACTGTTTATTGAGCGCTTCTGCGCGGTCCTTTGCATCTGTGACTAGTCGGCCATTTACTTTTAGGGGTGCAACGCTTGCAGCTTCAGTGCGTTGAAATTTTATGTAGGTCCAAAATCTTTTCATATTCGCCACAGGGGTTTCATGACAACCAGTTTGGTCAGTGAACAGGCTTCCAGTGTATGACCAGTAGGCTTGACGTAAACGTCGTTGCACTAGGCGTTTGAGGGCCTTCATCTGGTCACGGACTAGGGTATCACCGGTCTTTTTCCAGCGTCAGAAGGGTTTAAATTCATCCATTTTTAGTTCGGGTAACAAGGATTTAGCGCAATAACTCTTGAAGGAATGGTGTTACGTCGTTGACTTTTGGCAGGCAGGTTATTGTTGTTGAGGCCGATGTCAGGTTTAAATATGGGCTTCGTGGGGGTTCCATACGTCATTGTAGTGAACTTTTTGTGTTTGTCGCTTGTTAGCAAAATAACTCTTGTGTATGTGAATGGATGGCCATGGTTTTGGTAAGAAAGTTACCATTGTAGAGGTGAAGGTCAAGTTCGAAAATGGGCTTCGTGGGGGGTCCCTACGTTTCTTTATTGGACGTTTTGTGTTGAGATATGTAATGATCATTCCCTGCCATCCTTTGCATGGAGACAGCTGGAAATCTCCATAACCTGCACAGTCTGGATTGAGATAAAAAATGTTGCATCCATTAAGAGACTGTTCTGTAATAACAGCGGGTGGAGGAAAGGTTGGTCAGCTCATTACTTATGGCCTTGAAATGTTGGAACAAGATGTTGCCTAGATTTGGAATATTCTAAATGAGTGTAGAAGGATATATGTTAGGAAACATATTTTTTTTAAATCACAGTGTAACAGGTAACAAGAGTACAAGTTATTGAACTTAACAGTAGTAGTTGCCCTGTTCTGATTCTTTCCTTTTATCACACGTTGTGTCATTGTTCATTTTGTGACACTGTTATGAGATGAACATCTCCTGTATATGTGGTTGGATGTTCATGTATTTTGGTAGGTGTGTTACTATTGTGGATTCCAAGAACAACAACCCGTAACTTAGTGCCCCCTACCAGTGAAAAATATCTAAAAACATTAAAGGGTTAATGCACCGCCCCGAGGTGTATATGGTGAGATAATCCCTGGTCAGGTGCGATAACCACCGAATAAACCACCGAGTGAGATCCTTTGAATTATGCTTCGCCCCGTTCTCTTACATAATAGTTGACCTTTCTTCCGAAATTCTGTGAGCCATCCTCCACTAGTTACCCTTTTATCTCGGAAAAAAAAGAGCAATTTCAAAATAACTCAAGTGTCAACAAGGTACGTGAATGCGTTAAACACGTAGCGTGGGCTAAACTGAAATGAAAAATTAAACAGGAATTTCTCGCATAGCGCAAGTATCCACCCGAACGGATTAGAAGAATTGTTCCACCACGTAATTACATTAATGGAATAGATATCCGTTGACTTCCATCTCCTGCTAATTTAGATACAGTCCCATATGGACAAAGCAGAGATTCTATAGATTGTTGAAATTATTGTTGAGATTCCGATGCTTTCTGCAAGGGGGCGCATCGGTACGCAGAAAAACAGAAAAGCTTGCTCCGCCGCATGCGATACTCGAAACCCCCATAACGCCCGCAGACCGGACGGGCAGCTGTTAATGCGGACCGGGCAGGGCAGTGGATTCCGAATACCCAGCTGATATCACCAAAAGAAAATTTTACGTGTATTAAGTATGGTCAGTGGTAATTTTCGCTCTAAGGTATGTTTTAAGGGTCTATTTGGCCATTTGAACGCAAGATCAGCACAAAGTTACCAATGCTTCTATTACCGTCTATTACAGTGTTTTACACTTCAAACACGTACAATATGCATGAGAACGTCGGGTTGGTGGAAAAACCGGTCCAGTCCGGTCCAGTCCAGTCCAGTCCAGTCCGAACTGGTTAGGGGGGTGGAAAAACCGGTCCGACCAAGTTTTGCCCCCTTGCAGAATGTGAAATAATTGCATGTAATCTGCTGTGTTCCCGTATATCAGAACATGTAGTGCGCTGATTGGTTGAATACAAATGCCTTTGTTTCGTTTACTCAAGAACACAGACAACGCAGTACGAATTACAGGCTGTGCGGTGGTGGTACTGTAATAACCATTATGGTCAATTTATACAGGGGTAACTTAGTTTTTCTAAATGTTATTTATCAAGCTGTGGATCGGGAGTAAATGTGCGCGCTACTACGTGCCATAATACAATGAGTCTTTGGTGGTGGTGGAACAGATCCTGTTCACTGTTCACTGTTCCATACCCCACCTGCTTTCAAAAGCCAGTTCTCTTTACGTATACGTAACGATGTGACCCAACTTCATAAGTTAGTGCACCGGACATCGACACAATACCCCAACAACAACGTAGTCAAACACCGTGGTTAAAAAATGTCATTGAATAATTTTCCGTAGCGATTACGAGTATTAATTACCACATACCAAGAATCGCTTTCATCCTTTGTTCCTTGTCAATCGTCATACGGCAGACAATTTTTTCCCCGTGTAAATCGGCCCAGACTGGCATGTAGGCCCGGGAGTGAACGACAGACAAAGGGTGTGAAATACATCCCCGTTACTTGCGTGCCGCTCGCTTGGTGTTAATCATCTATTTTACAAACCGGTTTACAGATCATTTAGGCCCGGTTTACAGATCATTTTAGGCATAAAGTTTGACGCGGCCGTGCGTCAACGAAGTTCTAAAAATTAAGAGAATATCTGGGTCATTTTTAGATCTGCGGGATTCCCGCGGGACGAATATCGTGCTCCGCGGTGAAAAACTTCGTGCGAGACCAGAACACAGCCGGCGACGTGCCTCGTGTTTTTTCGTCCTGTCGGGCGCTTTGTTCAGTCTCAGAGTCTGCCGACGTAGCTGACGCGAGATGTAAACATTGGCGCATGGCCAGATTTGCCACGTGCACAACATTTTTACACCAGGGGTTAAGTGCACGAAAGTTATGTTTAGACCCTTGTTAATCATAACGTTATGGTAATAAGAATTTTTGCAAAGCTATTGCGTAGCACCAAGTAGGTTCTTGGTAGCACGAAGGACGCCATCCTCGTCTATAGCACGTTTAGATAAGAATGTTGACGAGTGGAGATAAAGTGAAGCTTCAATAAATGAACATCTTTCTTCTGTGTAACGTCGATATTGACACCATGTTGCGGTAAAACAAGAAGTGACGCAAGGTAAGCAAATGTTGGTCACTCACGTCCCGGTCGCCCGGTCATGCCGACGGGATGGTTTGCCAGCCAGCCGACGCGGATCTCAGTGGAAACTCGGCCGAAAACTAATACCACCGTAAGTATATACAAAATTGTAAGAGGGTTTATGAATGGTAAGATTTGAAATGGTCCGCAAGCCGTGATTCTTGATCGTCGTAACATGACATACTTAGTATAACCATAACATAACAGTTGTGCCTGGACTGATGATCAGTTTAATGCACTTCCGGTCCGGCTCGAGTTGAACACAGAAATTTTAAACAAAGATTATATCTATGTCATTACAAAGGTTCAGTTGACAGAAATTGTTTCATTTCGTATCACAAGTCTCTCTAAATCTTGATAAATGCCGCAGGAACCAGTCAGTACGACGTGAAAGTGCTGGGAACAATCAACCTACTTGGTACAATGTAGATTGTACTCCTATACACGACACGGCACGCTGCAACTTAGTGATTGGGGCGAAGTTTAAAATTTAGTCTTTTGAAATCTCTTGCCGCCCGGCCAGTGGGTGGGGTCCCAGTCTGTGCTGTGGTGGGCTTGCCGCCACTCTGTCTGGCTCGCTGAGCACGTGTTGGGAACGCATCGTGGGAACCGCCCCAGCGGCGTAAAGCTTTCCACACTGAAATTTTTATTCCTTTGATTTTGTGACATAAGCATTACTTACAAGATATTTTTTAAACCGTTTCACTCGCTCCAGTTCAGAATCGCAAGTCCCAGTAGCCCTTTGTTGTTGTTTTGGTTTCGGTGTCAAATTTTGAATACTTCTCCGCCTCGATGATTGTTGCTCTCCGGGGGGTGGGGTGGTCAATCGGGCTAAAACTGTTCGGCACCTTTCGTAAAGAACAACAAAGCTACGTACTGTGCAAACATTCAAATGCCCCCCTTACCGATAAAACCAATATTGTAATATTGTCTTTTTTCACAAATCTTTATTAACCATTGCTTACTTGATCGCCAACACTCTCCAAAGCTGTACGTTTCGCTGCACTTGCCTTACCTTTCGTTGCGGTGGTGACATCTGGCGAACCGGCTGCGACCCGCGGTGAAAACAGCCGTGGTTTCAGCAAATATGACAAAGAAAGTGACATGCACAGGCGCGTATTTTTATAAAAAAAAAAAGAGGCAGGTAGGTGTAGAAACTTACATGTTGATCAATATGAGGTAGCGTATAAATTCTTAGCATGTACATAGAAAGCGGTTGTAGGTTTTATTTGTTCATGTGCTCTGTTTTATGTATATCGAACTGGAGAACGAAGTTACTCGAATGTAACAAGTTTATAAACATATCCTTCCGTTATTGTTTGCTTGAAAGGACATTAATAAGTCCTATATTTCCCAGTTCTTGGTGGAAGGTGCTCCTTACCTGCGTTTCTGAGTCCTGACTTGTGTGTCTTCCGGCCGATTAGCCCAACTTACCTGCGACATGTGGATGGAGGACCGCCTTGGCCAGAGTTTCCCAGTCAGCTTGTCTTATAAATATTTGTAAATAAATTATGCCACATTCTACATCTACATCAAGCATAGAGTAGCGGTATAGAATATATCTTTATTCGAACATGGGCGTTTTTGAACGTCTTAGATTTGAAGTATGTTACTTGTTAATGTGAGGGTATTACACGACGGAGAGAAACAAATTACTGTAGTACCTGAAAAAATCGACTCCAACAGAAAATAAGCACAATACTGTTATCAATTATATACGGAAAATTCTTCTGGATTCGGAAGGTAATCAGGCTGCTACAGAGACGCTGCTATCATCGCCGGGTGGCCCGGCATGGCGGCGACTTGTGGCCCCCGAATGGCCATATGATACGTTGGTAAGTTTTGGTGCGTACAAAACTACCTGTGAAATAAAATAAAAGAAACAAGTGCTCCTGAAAAAGCTGGCGTTTTGGCGCACTATCATTGTCACATGTTGTACATCTTACATATGCCATAGTGTAGCGTGCGTAGTCCAGTGGTTAGCGACCCTGCCACTGGACTAAGAGGTTGGGAGTTCGAATCCCGGCTGTTGTCGCTCACCCGACATGCACGCTACTGGAGAGGGTCACAGTCCTTAGGACAGGACGTTAAGCCGTGGTCCACTGTTATTTGTGCTTGTCGAAAAGAGCTAGGGGAATTTCCCCGGTACAATGAACCTGTAAATACTGTACATAGCGTCTGTCTTCTCTGTCACGACCAGTGGAAGAGTAGCTCTTCAGTGAGCTAAACTGGTTCGAGATCACTTTCACTTTTTCACTTTCACTTTCACTCTGCATCTGCTTGGAGATAACTTTATAGATATGCTACTCTACATCTGCTTGGAGATGACTCAATAGTCGGACAATGAATGCCACCCTACATCTGCTTGCTATGTATCATTGCGCAACGGAGGTCAAAGGTTATCAGGGTTCCGAAAAACAAAATGGCGAAATCTACATACGGTGCTCTTCCCAGATATCAAGAAATAAGGAGGAAGACTGCGAGATGCTGAACACTGCTAAACGTCTGAGGTAACTTTTTCTGGCGTATTGAGCTGTACTTTTTTCAGCTGTTGTTCTCAAATTTACATGATGACCCAAATGTTGACTGTAACGTTAGTAGTTTGGAACATGCTTACAACTTAGGATCAAAATGTAATACACAAGGACACTAAGGACTTTTATGATGATTGATATAAATATCTATTGTATTAAGTACATTAATGTGTAAATTCAATCCAAAGGTAGCATAGCATTGCATAACCGACAGAAGACAACTCATCAATATTATACATGGCACTTTGACTTTATTCCAATTGCAAGAAAAAACACAGTACAAAATACTTTGTACACCACATGATGTACACTAAAATTACATGTTTATTTACCTCAATTACTGCTATTTATATGCTATTCAATGTGACCTGTCTCTTGAGCAGTCCTTATTTTTCATCCCTATTAATCTATACTATCTTGTTACATTGAATAACTATAAGTTTAGTGCAAACAAATACCTAATCTTGGATACGTATAGGGGTAGTCCCTTCAGCAAAATAGGGTTGATTTACAAGGGAGCTCACAGTACTAAACTGAATACAACTACAAGTAATACAAGGGTGATAAAAGTTCAAAAAGTTCAAAGTAAATGAACAAAGAAGAGTGGTAAGTCATAACAATAAATTATACAATGTAGTGGGATGACAAACAGTACCATCTTCAAAACCAATACAGTCAGCAGAATCTGTATCATTACTTCTGCGATGGAAGTACTATTTTGGGAAGCCGTTGTTCACTAGAAGTTTGTATGTGCTGTGTCCTGACAGAATGGGTTGACAGGAATTTTGACATTTCATAAGATACTGGTTCGTGTTGTCTGGGGTGTACGGATGTCAGTCGCAGTGTTTAAACCAAATTAAGGATTCAGGCAGTCTTGTAGTACCCGATTAGATCACATCATACAATCCCGTCAATCATACCAAGGAGTCTCTTTTTAACCTCCTTGATCATACACTTCCTGGAAGTGTGAAATCTCTGATTTTTTGCTATTCATTGAGGACTCAGCTTTGATTTTGATACTGTTATCATTTTCTCCATTAGATGTTTCCTTATCTTTAAAAAAAGGATATATGATGACCTAAGACTTGTTCCACATGTTCAATTTGTTCGGTAGTAACAGGGTCAATAATAACAAAAGATAAGTTGGGAGGATTGAATGTAGGATGTCTTCGCCTAATGCACCGGAGATCAACATGATAATGCCTGTTGCCTGGTCCTGCAATTTCTTTTGTTCCTTTTTTAAAATCACTCTCCCAGTGACGCAGAAGAATGTTATGTGGTGGAAAATTTTCTGAAAAATCCACCCTACATCCTGCACAAAGATTTGCTCTAGTGTTACTAATGTCAATCAATTCCCATGGCCAGCTGCTTGATAGCCATGGCTTTGGAGATATAGAGATGTTTTTTGTTGTGCGCTTTTTCACTGGTATTTGTGTTCTTGTAGGGGACTTTCTTCTTTTCCTTGAAACTGGCTTTTTCTTTCCAGGATTTGTAGCTTTACCTGCACACAAGGGTGTGATTTTTGGTTTGATTCCTTTTTTGACGACATAATCTATGTAGGATGGTAGGTCATTACAATGGCAAGCAGTCGCAAGAGAATGAGCGCATATTGCGCTTGCTCTGTATCCCTGACAGCCACATTTAAATCCCCCTCCTTTTATAGGCGCAACACAATGTGGTATCTTAGAGGTTTCACTCGCAACCAATCTTTCCTTTGTCCCAAAACCTTCCCTAATAAACCCAGAGTCAACTAAGTTTTTGGCTTTTTGTACCATACATTTTACCATGGTTGCTGATAATCCCGCGCCAGTTAGCCGGAATGCGCAGTTCCAAACACCCCATTCCTCTTCTTCCCTCTCCATCTCCCCCTGTAGGCTTTCCACCTCTTCAGCTTCCCCATGGTCCATCTCTATTCCTTCTTCAATGTTGTTTTCATTGTTATCATTTTTGTTACTGCCCGCATATCCCACAAATAGCAGCTGTTTTCTTCGTTCAGATCTGTTATTGATGTTGCAGTTTATTAGCCATTCAGGTTGTTTCTGAAGTGTTTTATCCCTAACTTCCCAGTCAGCTGACATACCTAGATAGGCCTGTACAATATTTTCTTCTTGACAATGTACCATGTCTTTGACATCTTGGATGAATGTGTCAATTTTCTGTGGTAAAAACGACTCCCATCTTTTGAGTTTAGCATTAAGTGATTCGCAAGCATTTTGTGTGTACAGGTACGGCTTGTTGTCGCATGTCTCAGTAACTAGATCTTGGTTTTTGAGTACCGGAGAAATGTGGGTTTTGAAGTATTTTAGAAATTTGTCCATGGAAGAATGGCCAGTTGACGACCAAGTTCTTTCTAATATGCTTAAGTCATGATCAAAATTTTCTGTGGTTAGACACAGGTTTTTTAAATCTTCAATAATTTGGGATGTGATGGAGTTGGGAATGGATAATTTGCGGCATTTGTCTTTAATGTTTTTCCAAAGGTGGATAGTGCAACGTTTACCTTTTGCATTTGTAAATGATTCATCTAAAGATTCTATTAAGTTGATTTCCCCATCAGTTCCATAACTCTTGAGTGTGTCTCTTAATTCAGGTTTTGTACTTACTATCTTCTGGAAAAGTTGTATGTATGATTCTTTATTCTTATCTTGTACTAATGACATCGGTCCAATCATAGTCGGAGAAACATCTGTCCCTTTTACTTTTAGATTCAAATGTTGGTAAGTTGTACAAAGAACCCAGAATGCCCCACACTTGAATGATATATAAGCTCCCAAAATGGAAGGAGTGTCTATGGTACAGAAATTTGAAATGTCGTTAATTTGGCGTTCATTGTAGAGGAAATGAACACTAGACTGCTGTGTTTTAAAAAAGCCTTGGTGAAATTTGTCTTTAGGTCTTTCTTCTTGCATAAAATGGAGGGCACGGAATACCGGGTCATCAGCTTGTGTGTTTTGACCTTTACGTAAAATATCTGTGACCTGTTTGCGGCCTCTTGGAAGCTCACATTGTGTGGTCACCCCTTCACTAGTACCCACAGCTTTTGTGACTGTATAACATATTTTTGAAGGCCCTGCTAAAGGGTTGTCTTTTTTCTGGTCCTTAAACATGTGAAGCGTACTGGGGTTGCAACGGACATATGGTTTGGAAGATTTTTTTGAGTTTCCATGTGCTATTCGGCTGACTTCAAATGGGTTTCCTACAAATCGATATTGGACAAAAACGTATGGCAGCTCTTCACCTGAGTCATTTTTGGCCCAGACGACAGCCTTTTTAACTCTATTGTCTGATTTATATGTAAAGGATGTTCTTTTTAATGTTATATTAATCCCTTTCATTGAATAATACTTGTGTTTGGCACATACATACTTCCAGCTACCCATTGTATCTATGTGTGCATCTTTGGATCGTACATAAGAGTCTTCAGAGGTATCTATCAAAAAAGAACTATTACAAGAAATAGTTGTCACTTGCATGTTCGTACTGTACTTGGTCCGTTTTGGTGAGAGGAGAAGGTCCAGAACTTCGTGGTTGGTTACAGGACTTGTTCTTCCGTGGAATATGGCTCTGTTTTCTCCATGACATGACTGCTGGGACTGAAAAGTCAATGTAAACAACAAAATATTAAAACATGCCTTATGTTTTTATACAACATAAAACAAAATGTTTTACATAACGTAAGGAATTGTATACTCAGTGCTAATGATGTCTTTCTGATCAGAAATGACAAAATCCTTTATTTCATTGGAGATAGACCTAACAAATTTCATTGGAATGTGGAGATAGACCTTAACAAATTTCATTGGAGATAGACCTTAGCAAATAATTCAGTTTGATTACTACTATTAACATCTGGGGTATAATGTTTTGCCTTTAAAGTACAACAATTCTCAATCTATAGTTAAAAAATTAACTCCTTACCATGCTGCCACAGTCCTGTCACGTTCTTCTTTCACTTGATCCTGGAACCAAATTCACAATCATAATTAGCTTTCATATCAATATTGGAGATGGTACCAATTAAGGGATGATAAAGTTTATTGCAAGCATTTGTCTGAGGGCTAAGTGTAGTACTACATGAAAAGGTCACACGGTGAAGCTGGCACTTGTTGTATTGGGTTAATAGTAGTGGAAGACGAAATAGTGTACCCCGTAACAGCCTTGAGTAATAGCAAATTTGGATTGTGAATCTGTCTGCGATGTCAACAAATAAGGTACTGACCTCGTTGTTATCACTGATGTAAATGGTGTCAGAACTTGTGCATGGAGAAACCTGGAAGTGAAAATCCACAGCTTTGTGATATACCTTAATAAACTTTATCGCACAACAATTCTATATGGTAAAATATGGCATCTACTTATACATTAAACTACAGTTCCAGTATGCGTGCTCCTTTATGTGTGTGTGTGTGTGTGTGTGTGTGTATGTGTTGGTGTAATGTATGACAGCTGGCTATATAACTATAAGCAGGTTAACCATTGAACAAAACCCAATACAATATTCAGTATCAGAACGCCCACCCGCTCGCAGAAGGCAAGGGTATGTGTGTGTTTGCATATCAGGTGTATTTGAATGTGTACATATGTATGTGAGTGATGATGTATACTTTGAAGAGCAGACAGTTTAAAGTGTTTTGGTGTGTAATTTAGTATGTAATACTGTATTTCAGAGCTGATATCAGTACAGGTACTTCTTTCACAGAGAAGTAAAAAGGGTACCTCTGCAGCTGGTGAAGACAGGCACTGCTGTCTCTTTTTGCGCCTCCGTTGTCGAGCAGGCAGGACTGTCGGTTTGTTGTCTTCTTCCTGTATACAACAGGTGAAGTTATAGACAGTAAGTAAATATACCAAAATGAACACCCAAGACTTGGACCAAGAGTAATAACTTAGCATATACACCAGACACACTCAATATTTCATTGAAATGCATTGTTCTGTTTGAAAAAAAATTGAATAGATTCTGATTGGCACAGAATTAAGTGTACTTAGTCCCAGAATAGAATTGACAGGACAGCTGTTAGAATGAAGTTTTTGTCTGCTTAACAATGTAGGCAAGTTGCAAATTTATTAAATACCCATAACATGTCAGTCTAGCAGGTATTGGTTTTGATGAAATAAAGATTTGTACCTCTGATGTGGAAGAAAACAGCTTTCTAACCCTTCTCCTCTTCCTGGTTGTAATGCTTTCTTCTTCCTGTAGGATAACATACAATTTATTGCATTTCCAATTACAATGTACTTATAAATGCTATTAAGAGTGTTAAGGGGGCATAAGCACCCTTTATGCTTCTTTCATCATTCTGTCTTGTGTGACGTGACTGATAAATGACAAAAATGTATAAGATTACTTACCTCACTATCATCAGTGATGTTGATGATGTCAGCACTGAAGTCTCCCCCTGATGCAACAACACTGATGATATTGTCCTGTTGAAATAAGTACCAACATGATTTAACAAAGTACAAGGTTAATGCTATATATCAGATGTATGCATCTGTGTGTTTAAGTGTGTGAATACATTGTGTGTATGACAGTATGTGTGTGTACATGATGTGTATGCATGTTTGTATGTATCTGTAGTATGTGTGCTTTTAAGGGCAGTCAGTTGTGTGTAATACTGTATTTCAGAGCTGATATCAGTACAGGTACTTCTTTCACAGAGAAGTAAAAAGGGTACCTCTGCAGCTGGTGAAGCCAGGCACTGCTGTCTCTTTTTGCGCCTCCGTTGTCGAGCAGTCAGGACTGTCAGTCCGTTGTCTTCTTCCTGTATACAACAGGTGAAGTTATAGACAGTAAGTAATAGAAATACGTGTATAGCTCTTTATGCCATTTCTATGCATAGGCCATTGCAAGTTGCATAACTTTATGGGCCGTTTCTGGAAGAGAAAAATGACAGCTATTCTTCTGACAAGTGTGACATGTTTCTTTTTTACTTTTTTATGTACCAATATGTAATAAGCTACAACAAATAAAGTTATGTTCTTACCTCCGACGAGTTCAAGATTTCAAAGCGGTTATTGGTTGCTGATATATGCGGAATGAGGACAGGTGAGCTATCCACATCATCTGGGCGGCTGTAGGAGTACCCAGTGTCATCCCACACTGAGCCACCATCTTCAGTAGTCTGTTGCATCTGGAGCAGGAAAGGGAAGCCATTTTAAAGGGGCAACTGCAAGCAACATTTTCATTCTAATCATCAATAAGATCTTTTTCGAAAGAAGGGGGTAAAGTGGGCTGGAAGCGCAAAGATAGCGTACAGATTGCGTACAGGGGTGCACCTGCCCCAAACAGACCTCCTGAAGCATTTTTAAGTACAGTAGTCACCTGATATTTGCATGAACGATTTGTCAGAGAATTTTACCCCTATAACAGGGTTAGTCCAATAACATTAGGGGGCCAATTGGCGGGGGGGGGCAATTGGTTACGGATAACATTGGGTCCAATTGAAACGACCACAAACACATGAAAATTGGTATTACATATACACAACATACATGTATTATATTCTGACCTTACAGTCATATTTACAAACTCACAACAAACAGCGCTTAGCTTGAAAAATTTAACTTACAAGCATTTCACCTTCATACTTGATACTTTGAGGCAAAAACTTGTACAGCAGCCAATCAAGGGTGCCAAAAAGGAATAAAAGGACTTTTCACACAATGTGATTTTTGCAGGTATGGTATTCTCACCTGGTCAACACACAAAGGGGACAGAGTTTATGACAATGGGGGTGCAGGGGTGATAATGAATAACAATACTAGGCTCTATGCAGATTCGCTAACGCTCAAAAATTGAACTGTAACAACTAGATTTTTGTCTGGCTGGAACAGATAGAGAGCCAAACTATAAATAAATGGGGAGAATTTGGGTCAATATGCAATTGACTTCACAATATTTGACCCCAATATCAGGTTTATGCCATTGTCCCTGATGCGATTAAGCCATTCAATTTATAATGGAGTGAATAGGAAATGCTTTGGGTTTTCAGAATTTCATGCAAATACCAGGTTTACCCCATTATCAATTATGCAAATAGTTGGTGACTACTGTACTAGTATGTTGTGACCCATAAAAAGAGTTGAGTACCATTGGCTTTTTCTAGCATCATTTGCTGAAAACTAGATGATAATGTATTGCCAGTTATCAAAAAGGCATTTTTATAGCAAATATCTTATTGTATTCCACCAAAATGGTGCTAGAACTCGCCATTTTGTATGTTATACATGGTATCTACATGTAACACAAAATATGTGTCTTTCTTGTACTTTGGGTTGTTTGTCCGAGAAAATGTGTAGCTATATAGTGTCCATGCATAGGTCAGTACAAAATTGCTTATAAATAGGAATATAAAAGTATGGGTGCTTATAAACACAATGGCCTGAAATATCTAAAGATGGTGGACTTATGACAGTAGACACTTTGAACTATGGCTGTAAATACAGGAAAATGACAGTCATAAATCACCAGCTTGTAGTGTACGTAGACTGTATAATGTCCGTAGACCATGTATACCATATAAGTACTCTCAGTGTATACACGTGGGCGTAATTGTAAATTGTTTGTATTGAAAGTATGCAGTATTTTTTATTGATTTCAAATTATTAAAAGAGAGTATTTCTTGACATCTCCAAATTATTAGGTCGTTTACACTAACTGTCATGTTTGTATACGGGTACGGGTATTTAATTTACCTGACAATATATTATAGGCATTTGGCCAGGGCTTGGGCGAAGTGGAAACAGACATACAGCCGGGACGGGTCAAGTTGGTCCCCGTTTGGGGCGGCCTATGATGAGAAGGACTGTGAATTATAATAACAGCAAGAATAAGTAGGGAATACACCCGCAATACGCTTGGCATTCGTCGGAAGTACGTTAGGAATGCGGTGGGCTTAAGTTGTGTGCGTCCAAAATACGCTCGGCATGCGTACCACATTCGCTACCATTCGCAGCAAGACAACTAGTGTTGCGCACTGCATACGGAAATCATACGCAGCTGATGCGCTGAATTCGTTACTTATACGCTACATGTGCGTCACAGTAATTGTGCGTATCATGCGTACGGCAGAAATGTCTGTACGCAACTCATACGCAATGACGATACGCAGAAGTGTGACAGGGCCCTAAACTCGTCCCGCCCAAGATCTGTTGAATTAAAAACGGGCCTTCGACTACATTACTGTACAAGTCTTTAATTATTCATTTAACTGAACAAAAAGATGTTTATTGATTAGCTTTATGTTGCAGTTGTCATGTGGTATTTTGTTTGTGAATCATGTAATTACGTAAATCAAGGAGCTTGGATTTTTAGATGTTCTATGGGTAAACAAACCCCGTTCTGGCCACAAACCGTCCGTTTTGTGACGTAGATCGGGCGGGTTGATAGGTAGTTTATGTTTTGACTCAGCGCTCCAGTCAAGTTGTAGAGAATTTTCCTAATATAGCCATTCATTTGCAAAGTCATGCCCGAAGGATAATTGCAAGTACCGTTTCAAAGAAAAGTTTAAGATGAATTTGCAGGACATCGCGCGCCGTGATTTTTGGGAACGTAGAAACGCGCGCTCCACCAGCCTTTCGTGTAAAAAAAATATCTTGAAAGACCTGAAAAATCTCGTACAACTACGGATCAAAACAAGTCAGCTGCCGGCAGAAATCACCTCCAATGTACATTTTGGGACTGATACTTTCCTGTAGATACCATGTTAGACCTTAGAAAATAATGATTAAAGTTGGTGCGCCTGCATTCACCCCACGAAATACAGCGTTATTGACAATTTCTTCAACTTGTTCCCAGCCGGCACGGCCCAAAATTGAATTGCGTAATACATGCTAGTGAGCGGTAACACGTACGCGCAAACTTTTGTACCACGAGGCCGCTTGGCGCCGGCATGGCGGGTTCGATTACCAGGAGGTGCGGTTGGCCACGGCCCCGCCCTTGCCAAGCCGACTCGAGAAACGCGTGACCTCAGACCTTTTATATTTGAGTGCTTTGAAATGAATTCGAACAAGTGTGTTGTTTACATTTTTTATAATCAATTAAGCAATGAGTACCGAGAAACCCCTGTACTTCCGATATTAAATAATTATATTTATTTTCTTAATTTTATGCCACACCCTGCAAAAGTGTCACAGACTCACAGACTCGCAACATTCACAGACTCGCCGACGCCTCGTGTCAGAGAATGACGTAACGCAGGAGTGTGCCACTTATTTTTCCCACGCCTTCTGTCGGCCGACACGTCCGACCGCGCCCTCGCCCAAATTTGGTTTATTTTTGTCAAATCTGTAATCATCGCGCAACCGCATGGAAATTACGATGCTAGTATTTTTGGTTGTGAAAGTTTGAAAATTTGAAGCTAACCAAGACGACCTTGCTGAATATCGGTATAAATGCCGCATCCAGCCTCTCTCTTCACCGTCGGGTAGCCCGAATAATTCAGTAGTGATAATGAATGTGTTCAAGTCGGCAAGATAGGAGAGAATAACAACGCTGGAAAATACTTTATTATAGTTCACGATTAAAGTTCAACAAGGATGGCTTTTACTTAGATTATCATCTCTTCTTTGTCTAAATTTCTTTATAGTACGAATCTGAGTCTGTACTATGTTTTCTAGGAACGTCCTTGGGGCGCCGCATGCACGTGTATGCTTGTCGGCACCCAAGCCGCGTCGCAAAATATTCATGGGGTCAACGACCACATATGCGCCGCTTTGAAATCGGCTTAGATATTTATGGATCCAACCTACAAATTTATCATTTCAGAGCGCTGAATGTAACTAAAAACAGATGGCAATCTTCACACAAAAATAGAGTATTTGACATTCTAATTTTGTATATATTGATGAGAACACAACTGGCTCCTGATCCCGACAGGACTCTGCGCTAGCGCCAGCCTGTTGCTCTAAGTGCCACGCATCTGTCGTAAAATCAACTGTTGACAAATCAAGGCACACGACGTAACTATGTACTATGTACGTTTACAGGCTCATTGTCGACCTCATTGGCTATAATGAGCTGCCCGTACCGAATCTGTTGTCACGGTGTAATCACGATCGTAGTTACGTCGTGTGTACGTTTTGTCTATGCCGTAATTACGTTTACAGTACGCACGCGGACGGAAGTGCAAACAAGAACATTAGCCAATCAGCGCACTTCATACTGGGATATACGGGTATACATCCGTAGAGGTACCAGGCTGCTTGCAATTCCACCACTTTCTGTCAGGGGGCGCAACTACATGCAAAAAGTCGGACCGGTTTTTCCACCCCCCCAGACTGGACTGGACTGGACCGGACTGGACCGTTTTTTCCACCAACCCGGGAAAGGTCCCCAACACGTTATAACGCTAGTTGCGAGCTGCTATCACCAAAAGAAAAATTTACGTGTATTATCAATGGGGACGGTTTATTTTCGCTCTCAGGTATGATTTAGGCCCTTTTTCGGCCGTTTGCAGCATATTTCAGCATTAGGTTGGAAATGTACGTACAATATGCATAGGAAACGTCTAAAAGACGTTAAAACACGTTCTAGCACGTAAGAAAGCTATTTCCGAGCTGCTTTCACCAAAAGAAAAATTTACGTGTATTATGGGGGCACACCCCAGTTTATTTTGGGTCTCAATTCGATTCTGCACACCCTCAAGTCTAGCGACCGTCTCTTTCAGGAAATAATTCTGAAGAAAAAACACTGTATGGGAATGAAGGATACCTCTCTAGCTACAAGAACAACAGAATTTCACTTTCTTTAACCTTTCAAATTTTGATAAATTTTAGGGGGGAAAAGGATTTTCCTATGAAAAATCATGCGAAAAATTGGCCATTTTCACTCGGAATTAAACCCATCACCCATAATTTAGCTACCCAAACGACTGATATTGTCGGAAAGAGAAAACCCTTGTGTATAATCAGGAAAAGTATAAAGGAAATCCTAACACTGAGATTTTCGCAATACCTCGTCGCGTGAGGCATAGCAAGAGCACCCACAGAACGCGTGAAACGTAAATCTGGGTCAAACCGCCGCGCCACACTAAAGGCGGAGGGATACCCGGAAGTAAGCCTCGGATCCGAAAGCAAATTTCACCCAAAACACACCACTTCTTATACTTTCCAGCCATGTTAGTAGTTAATGCCATTTCGCAGCAAATTATGAGAAATGTGAACTCAAACCTGAACCCTCGAAACCCTTTCGTCACTTTTTTACCGCGCACTACCACGGACCCCTGTCGCGGAAGAACTGGTGTGTGCACCGTTAATTAGGTCAGATCTTAATTAACATTGGTTTTTAATTAATCATGTCATATTCTATCACCTCTGCCAAGTTTGAGTTGTCTGCGACTTTTCCTTCATGGGTAACAGGTGGTTGAAAGTTACCATGTCGGGAGGCTCTTTTTGCGCCTCCACGAGCGCGTTCCATTCACACACATAATGGGAATTACGTCACAAAGCCCTTATTCTTTTGAAGAGATTTTACTCCATGAAACTATGCCCAATGAACAAGAGCCTTGTAAAGGAAAGGCAGGGTAGTGTTCTTGCGATGGAGTAGCAATTTCTTCTAATTCGGACTACAATAAACGGTGTAAACCACCTAGGACGTAGTTTAGCTGATGACGTCACAATGCCCACCTCTAGCCGATCTCTTTAAGTGAGAACGACATGGTTTTAAGTTCCGTACGTCGGCAGGAAACAGTTAGATTTTATTTTTTTGTTCATATCTGGTAGAGAATAAACCTAGCTATCTCACCCAAGCGTTTCTGCTGCCAAGATTCATTTTGTTTTGCAGGAAAATGAAGCTAAATGTTGTATATGTGGTCAGGATGGAATCCTCCTCTGTCCTTCTAGCGGCTAGGACGGTATAAATGTGCATCTTTTGGGACAAGGCTGTGCAGTTTGGTGTCGGTCTCGATGGGATATACAAGCCTTGGGATGTATCTTCTGATTGCTGTGATTTTTTTGCCTAAAAGTTGAATTCTAGTGCGAGACCGAATTGAAACGTGCTTTGGAAGGGAATTGCGACAGTGACGTCATCGAGGACATTTTTTCACCTAAAAACGTCTCCTCTCCAGTATAGGACTCACTGTCAAACCCACAAATGGGATTTCCAATTCCCCAGGGAATAGGAGGAAACAAATAACGGTGTCTTGGAAAATATGACGTCATCGGTGTTTAGTGGAGACACTTCGAAGGTTGTATGACCGTGTTCGGGGGGGGGGGGGGAGGGGGGCAAATCAGCGCATTTTATGACATTGTATATACATTAAAAAAATTGCGAAATCCGAATTTTTCTTTCTGTGGTTGGATAAAGGCTACACACTTTACTGGGGAAAAATCAATTTGTCGGCTTTCATTGCCACTGATTTTTGCAGGATGGGTCGGCTTAAGGGAGCACACCCCAGTTTATTTTGGGTCTCAATTCGATTCTGCACACCCTCAAGTCTAGCGACCGTCTCTTTCAGGAAATAATTCTGAAGAAAAAACACTGTATGGGAATGAAGGATACCTCTCTAGCTACAAGAACAACAGAATTTCACTTTCTTTAACCTTTCAAATTTTGATAAATTTTAGGGGGGAAAAGGATTTTCCTATGAAAAATCATGCGAAAAATTGGCCATTTTCACTCGGAATTAAACCCATCACCCATAATTTAGCTACCCTTCTAACACGTATAATGTGCATAGGAAACGTCTAAAAGACGTTCAAACACGTTCTAGCACGTTATAAAGCTATTTCCGAGCTGCTATTACCAAAAGAAAAATTTACGTGTATTATCATTGGGGACGGGTTTTTTTCGCTCTCAGGTATGATTTAGGCCCTTTTTCGGCCGTTTGCAGCATATTTCAGCATCAGGTTGGAAATGCTTCTATTACACTTCTAACACGTATAATGTGCATAGGAAACGTCTAAAAGACGTGAAAACACGTTCTAGCACGTTATAAAGCTATTTCCGAGCTGCTATTACCAAAAGAAAAATTTACGTGTATTATCATTGGGGACGGTTTTTTTTCGCTCTCAGGTATGATTTAGGCCCTTTTTCGGTCGTTTGCAGCATATTTCAGCATCAGGTTGGAAATGCTTCTATTATACTTCTAACACGTATAATGTGCATGGGAAACGTCAAAAAGACGTTAAAACGCGTTCTAGCACGTTATAAAGCTATTTCCGAGCTGCTAATACCAACAGAAAAATTTACGTGTATTATCAATGGGGACGGTTTTTTTTTCGCTCTCAGGTATGATTTAGGCCCTTTTTCGGTCGTTTGCAGCATATTTCGGCATTAGGTTGGAAATGCTTCTATTACACTTCTAACACGTACAATATGCATAGGAAACGTCTAAAAGACGTTAAAACGCGTTCTAGCACGTTATAAAGCTATTTCCGAGCTGCTATCACCCATAGAAAAGTGAACTTGTATTATCAATGGGGACGGTTTATTTTCGCTAAAAGGTATGATTTAGGCCCTTTTCGGCCCTTTCGAATGAGACCAAGTTTGCCATGTTTGGACATAGTTTACTTTAACCCTAACCCTAGCCCTAATAGGGTTAGGGTTAGTTAAAACAGCGATAACTCCGAGAGGAGACCAGGTATTTGAAAACGGATTTCAGTTATCAACTACTGGGCGGGAGACCTTTCGAATGAGACCAAGTTTGCCATGTTTGGACATAGTTTACTTTAACCCTAACCCTAGCCCTAATAGGGTTAGGGTTAGGGTTAACTTAAAACAGCGATAACTCCGAGAGGAGACCAGGTATTTGAAAACGGATTTCAGTTATCAACTACTGGGCGGGAGACCTTTCGAATGAGACCAAGTTTGCCATGTTTGGACATAGTTTACTTTAACCCTAACCCTAGCCCTAATAGGGTTAGGGTTAGGGTTAGGTTTAACTTAAAACAGCGATAACTCCGAGAGGAGACCAGGTATTTGAAAATGGATTTCAGTTATCAACTACTGGGCGGGAGACCTTTCGAATGAGACCAAGTTTGCCATGTTTGGACATAGTTTACTTTAACCCTAACCCTAGCCCTAATAGGGTTAGGGTTAGGGTTAGGGTTAACTTAAAACAGCGATAACTCCGAGAGGAGACCAGGTATTTAAAAACCGGGATTTCAGTTATCAACTACTGGGCGGGAGACCTTTCGAATGAGACCAAGTTTGCCATGTTTGGACATAGTTTACTTTAACCCTAACCCTAGCCCTAATAGGGTTAGGGTTAGGGTTAGGGTTAACTTAAAACAGCGATAACTCCGAGAGGAGACCAGGTATTTGAAAACGGATTTCAGTTATCAACTACTGGGCGGGAGACCTTTCGAATGAGACCAAGTTTGCCATGTTTGGACATAGTTTACTTTAACCCTAACCCTAGCCCTAATAGGGTTAGGGTTAGTTAAAACAGCGATAACTCCGAGAGGAGACCAGGTATTTGAAAACGGATTTCAGTTATCAACTACTGGGCGGGAGACCTTTCGAATGAGACCAAGTTTGCCATGTTTGGACATAGTTTACTTTAACCCTAACCCTAGCCCTAATAGGGTTAGGGTTAGGGTTATGGTTAACTTAAAACAGCGATAACTCCGAGAGGAGACCAGGTATTTGAAAACGGATTTTAGTTATCAACTACTGGGCGGGAGACCTTTCGAATGAGACCAGGTTTGCCATGTTTGGACATAGTTTACTTTAACCCTAACCCTAGCCCTAATAGGGTTAGGGTTAGGGTTAACTTAAAACAGCGATAACTCCGAGAGGAGACCAGGTATTTGAAAACGGATTTCAGTTATCAACTACTGGGCGGGAGACCTTTCGAATGAGACCAAGTTTGCCATGTTTGGACATAGTTTACTTTAACCCTAACCCTAGCCCTAATAGGGTTAGGGTTAGGGTTAACTTAAAACAGCGATAACTCCGAGAGGAGACCAGGTATTTGAAAACGGATTTCAGTTATCAACTACTGGGCGGGAGACCTTTCGAATGAGACCAAGTTTGCCATGTTTGGACATAGTTTACTTTAACCCTAACCCTAGCCCTAATAGGGTTAGGGTTAACTTAAAACAGCGATAACTCCGAGAGGAGACCAGGTATTTGAAAACGGATTTCAGTTATCAACTACTGGGCGGGAGACCTTTCGAATGAGACCAAGTTTGCCATGTTTGGACATAGTTTACTTTAACCCTAACCCTAGCCCTAATAGGGTTAGGGTTAGGGTTAACTTAAAACAGCGATAACTCCGAGAGGAGACCAGGTATTTGAAAACGGATTTCAGTTATCAACTACTGGGCGGGAGACCTTTCGAATGAGACCAAGTTTGCCATGTTTAATAGGGTTAGGGTTAGGGTTAACTTAAAACAGCGATAACTCCGAGAGGAGACCAGGTATTTGAAAACGGATTTCAGTTATCAACTACTGGGCGGGAGACCTTTCGAATGAGACCAAGTTTGCCATGTTTGGACATAGTTTACTTTAACCCTAACCCTAGCCCTAATAGGGTTAGGGTTAGGGTTAACTTAAAACAGCGATAACTCCGAGAGGAGACCAGGTATTTGAAAACGGATTTCAGTTATCAACTACTGGGCGGGAGACCTTTCGAATGAGACCAAGTTTGCCATGTTTGGACATAGTTTACTTTAACCCTAACCCTAGCCCTTATAGGGTTAGGGTTAGGGTTAACTTAAAACAGCGATAACTCCGAGAGGAGACCAGGTATTTGAAAACGGATTTCAGTTATCAACTACTGGGCGGGAGACCTTTCGAATGAGACCAAGTTTGCCATGTTTGGACATAGTTTACTTTAACCCTAACCCTAGCCCTAATAGGGTTAGGGTTAGGGTTAGGGTTAACTTAAAACAGCGATAACTCCGAGAGGAGACCAGGTATTTGAAAACGGATTTCAGTTATCAACTACTGGGCGGGAGACCTTTCGAATGAGACCAAGTTTGCCATGTTTGGACATAGTTTACTTTAACCCTAACCCTAGCCCTAATAGGGTTAGGGTTAGGGTTAACTTAAAACAGCGATACCTCCGAGAGGAGACCAGGTATTTAAAAACGGATTTCAGTTATCAACTACTGGGCGGGAGACCTTTCAAATGAGACCAAGTTTGCCATGTTTGGACATAGTTTACTTTAACCCTAACCCTAGCCCTAATAGCCCTAGCGATTTTAAACTTTAAACACGAATATCTCGACAACGACAGGAGATATCCAACTTCTGTTTTCAGATTACAACTCCTGGCCGGGACGGCTTTTCGGTGATACCAAGTTTGTCATGTTTCGACCGTTATTTCCTATAGCTAGGGTTACGGCGCCAGGGGGGTTAGGGTTAGCGATTTTAAACTTTAAACACGAATATCTCGACAACGACAGGAGATATCCAACTTCTGTTTTCAGATTACAACTCCTGGCCGGGAGGGCTTTCCGGTGATACCAAGTTTGTCATGTTTCGACCGTTATTTCCTATAGCTAGGGTTACGGCGCCAGGGGGGGGGGTTAGGGTTAGCGATTTTCAACTTTAAACACGAATATCTCGACAACGACAGGAGATATTCAACTTCTGTTTTCAGATTACAACTCCTGGCCGGGAGGGCTTTTCGGTGATACCAAGTTTGTCATGTTTCGACCGTTATTTCCTATAGCTAGGGTTACGGCGCCAGGGGGGGTTAGGGTTAGCGATTTTAAACTTTAAACACGAATATCTCGACAACGACAGGAGATATCCAACTTCTGTTTTCAGATTACAACTCCTGGCCGGGAGGGCTTTTCGGTGATACCAAGTTTGTCATGTTTCGACCGTTATTTCCTATAGCTAGGGTTACGGCGCCAGGGGGGGTTAGGGTTAGCGATTTTAAACTTTAAACACGAATATCTCGACAACGACAGGAGATATCCAACTTCTGTTTTCAGATTACAACTCCTGGCCGGGAGGGCTTTCCGGTGATACCAAGTTTGTCATGTTTCGACCGTTATTTCCCGCTGTACAGAAAGTGCGAAATGGAACGAAATGGAGCGAAATGGAACGAAATGGAACGAAATGGAACGAAATGGAACGAAATGGAACGAAATGGAACGAAATGGAACGAAATGTGTATGAAGGAAAGCCGTTTAAGCCGTTCGTACGTTGGAACGGCGACGTTTAAATAGTGTCCGCTCGACGTCCAAACGGCAACGTTAAGATTGATGGTATTCTTAGAACCGCAACGACGTTATACGATCGATCAGGGTACGTTAAGAATAAACTGACCGCAACGTTATAAGATCGATCAGGGTACGTTAATAAAGTGAGTTTTGAGTTGAGTAGTCAAAGTCTGTGGTCTCCGTCCGCCCTAGCGGTAACGTTAAAGAAAAGAAACACGGTGAAAGCCTAAAATTCACCATACCCTTTTTTTATTCGCACGCTCGCATCAGTTTTGTCATCCCTATAGTCAAATCTACATAGCCTTACACGTAATCACAATGAAATGAAATTGATAGCGAAATATTTCAAATGTAGAAGTGGGTGGTAAATAAATGATGTGACGTGTTTTATTTCTTGAACAAGGAGGTTAAATACGTATCTATCCTTGCTATGACCTCCTTGCTTGAACCTATTCAATACTATAGGGTAACAAGAATTGGACGGTAACATTTCATTTTCAGAATTCACCAAGAGTTCATGAGGCAAGCGTTATTACTGTGTATTATAGCAAGGAAGTAAAAATGAGACCTCCTACACTCGGTTACAAGCGGCCGTGTTGGTTGGGGCGGAGCTACATTCTTCCCCCCGCATGCAAATGATCCGCCATTGTTACTGACGGCTGGCAGTGATTACGTGTTTACAGGGACTTTTCTAGTCTGACCTGGCGCGCTACAGACGGGTTTAATCAAACTCCGACTTTCCTGTTTACATGACGTTTTAGTATGTATATATATATATAGTATGAGTTGTATTTAGCATGTGTATATCTCCCCAACAAAGACTTTTTATACAACCAATGAACTCCGGACCCCTGTCGGAGAATGGACCCGCCCTTTAACGATATGTTAATGAATCTGCGTCACGAGTGTTACTCGATTCAAAAACAGATAGAGACTTTCAAGCTGGGCCCTCTGGAGACAAGACAGCTTCCTCGTTCACAACGAAACAAAGAGAAGGTGTGAACGAGCTAGACATGTATTTCACGGTTTGGTGGAAGGAAGGTGCGAACATGAGGAATTTACTAGTACACAGTACAGCTTGGGAACGGACGGAAGGAAGAAGGAGAAAATGGCGGGTGGTGATTCCTCCCCGTTGGCATATCGCTAGGACAGACAGACACAAGAAACACGTCCGCACACTTTGCACAACTCAAAACTCACTGTTAACGTACCTGTTACGTTGCGGTCAGTTTATTCTTAACGTACCCTGATCGATCTTATAACGTTGCGGTCAGTTTATTCTTAGCGTACCCTGATCGATCTTATAACGTCGTTGCGGTTCTAAGAATACCATCAATCTTAACGTTGCCGTTTGGACGTCGAGCGGACACTATTTAGACGTCGCCGTTGCAACGTACGAACGGCTTAAAGGCTTTCCTTCATACACATTTCGTTCCATTTCGTTCCATTTCGTTTCATTTCGTTCCATTTCGTTCCATTTCGTTCCATTTCGTTCCATTTCGTTCCATTTCGTTCCATTTCGTTCCATTTCGCACTTTCTGGGGTCCCGTTATTTCCTATAGCTAGGGTTACGGCGCCCGAGGGGGTTAGGGTTAGCGATTTTCAACTTTAAACACGAATATCTCGACAACGACAGGAGATATCCAACTTCTGTTTTCAGATTACAACTCCTGGCCGGGACGGCTTTCCGGTGATACCAAGTTTGTCATGTTTCGACCGTTATTTCCTATAGCTAGGGTTACGGCGCCAGGGGGGTTAGGGTTAGCGATTTTAAACTTTAAACACGAATATCTCGACAACGACAGGAGATATCCAACTTCTGTTTTCAGATTACAACTCCTGGCCGGGAGGGCTTTCCGGTGATACCAAGTTTGTCATGTTTCGACCGTTATTTCCTATAGCTAGGGTTACGGCGCCCGAGGGGGTTAGGGTTAGCGATTTTCAACTTTAAACACGAATATCTCGACAACGACAGGAGATATCCAACTTCTGTTTTCAGATTACAACTCCTGGCCGGGACGGCTTTCCGGTGATACCAAGTTTGTCATGTTTCGACCGTTATTTCCTATAGCTAGGGTTACGGCGCCAGGGGGGGGGGGGGTTAGGGTTAGCGATTTTCAACTTTAAACACGAATATCTCGACAACGACAGGAGATATCCAACTTCTGTTTTCAGATTACAACTCCTGGCCGGGAGGGCTTTCCGGTGATACCAAGTTTGTCATGTTTCGACCGTTATTTCCTATAGCTAGGGTTACGGCGCCCGAGGGGGTTAGGGTTAGCGATTTTCAACTTTAAACACGAATATCTCGACAACGACAGGAGATATCCAACTTCTGTTTTCAGATTACAACTCCTGGCCGAGACGGCTTTTCGGTGATACCAAGTTTGTCATGTTTCGACCGTTATTTCCTATAGCTAGGGTTACGGCGCCCGAGGGGGTTAGGGTTAGCGATTTTCAACTTTAAACACGAATATCTCGACAACGACAGGAGATATCCAACTTCTGTTTTCAGATTACAACTCCTGGCCGGGACGGCTTTCCGGTGATACCAAGTTTGTCATGTTTCGACCGTTATTTCCTATAGCTAGGGTTACGGCGCCAGGGGGGTTAGGGTTAGCGATTTTCAACTTTAAACACAAATATATCTCGACAACGACAGGAGATATCCAACTTCTGTTTTCAGATTACAACTCCTGGCCGGGAGGGCTTTCCGGTGATACCAAGTTTGTCATGTTTCGACCGTTATTTCCTATAGCTAGGGTTACGGCGCCAGGGGGGGTTAGGGTTAGCGATTTTCAACTTTAAACACGAATATCTCGACAACGACAGGAGATATCCAACTTCTGTTTTCAGATTACAACTCCTGGCCGGGAGGGCTTTCCGGTGATACCAAGTTTGTCATGTTTCGACCGTTCTTTCCTATAGCTAGGGTTACGGCGCCAGGGGGGTTAGGGTTAGCGATTTTCAACTTTAAACACGAATATCTCGACAACGACAGGAGATATCCAACTTCTGTTTTCAGATTACAACTCCTGGCCGGGAGGGCTTTCCGGTGATACCAAGTTTGTCATGTTTCGACCGTTATTTCCTATAGCTAGGGTTACGGCGCCCGAGGGGGTTAGGGTTAGCGATTTTCAACTTTAAACACGAATATCTCGACAACGACAGGAGATATCCAACTTCTGTTTTCAGATTACAACTCCTGGCCGGGAGGGCTTTCCGGTGATACCAAGTTTGTCATGTTTTGACCGTTATTTCCTATAGCTAGGGTTACGGCGCCAGGGGGGGGGGGGGGTTAGGGTTAGCGATTTTCAACTTTAAACACGAATATCTCGACAACGACAGGAGATATCCAACTTCTGTTTTCAGATTACAACTCCTGGCCGGGAGGGCTTTTCGGTGATACCAAGTTTGTCATGTTTCGACCGTTATTTCCTATAGCTAGGGTTACGGCGCCAGGGGGGGTTAGGGTTAGCGATTTTAAACTTTAAACACGAATATCTCGACAACGACAGGAGATATCCAACTTCTGTTTTCAGATTACAACTCCTGGCCGGGACGGCTTTCCGGTGATACCAAGTTTGTCATGTTTCGACCGTTATTTCCTATAGCTAGGGTTACGGCGCCAGGGGGGGTTAGGGTTAGCGATTTTCAACTTTAAACACGAATATCTCGACAACGACAGGAGATATTCAACTTCTGTTTTCAGATTACAACTCCTGGCCGGGAGGGCTTTTCGGTGATACCAAGTTTGTCATGTTTCGACCGTTATTTCCTATAGCTAGGGTTACGGCGCCAGGGGGGGTTAGGGTTAGCGATTTTAAACTTTAAACACGAATATCTCGACAACGACAGGAGATATCCAACTTCTGTTTTCAGATTACAACTCCTGGCCGGGAGGGCTTTCCGGTGATACCAAGTTTGTCATGTTTCGACCGTTATTTCCTATAGCTAGGGTTACGGCGCCCGAGGGGGTTAGGGTTAGCGATTTTCAACTTTAAACACGAATATCTCGACAACGACAGGAGATATCCAACTTCTGTTTTCAGATTACAACTCCTGGCCGGGACGGCTTTCCGGTGATACCAAGTTTGTCATGTTTCGACCGTTATTTCCTATAGCTAGGGTTACGGCGCCAGGGGGGGTTAGGGTTAGCGATTTTAAACTTTAAACACGAATATCTCGACAACGACAGGAGATATCCAACTTCTGTTTTCAGATTACAACTCCTGGCCGGGAGGGCTTTCCGGTGATACCAAGTTTGTCATGTTTCGACCGTTATTTCCTATAGCTAGGGTTACGGCGCCCGAGGGGGTTAGGGTTAGCGATTTTCAACTTTAAACACGAATATCTCGACAACGACAGGAGATATCCAACTTCTGTTTTCAGATTACAACTCCTGGCCGGGACGGCTTTCCGGTGATACCAAGTTTGTCATGTTTCGACCGTTATTTCCTATAGCTAGGGTTACGGCGCCAGGGGGGGGGGGTTAGGGTTAGCGATTTTCAACTTTAAACACGAATATCTCGACAACGACAGGAGATATCCAACTTCTGTTTTCAGATTACAACTCCTGGCCGGGAGGGCTTTCCGGTGATACCAAGTTTGTCATGTTTCGACCGTTATTTCCTATAGCTAGGGTTACGGCGCCCGAGGGGGTTAGGGTTAGCGATTTTCAACTTTAAACACGAATATCTCGACAACGACAGGAGATATCCAACTTCTGTTTTCAGATTACAACTCCTGGCCGGGACGGCTTTCCGGTGATACCAAGTTTGTCATGTTTCGACCGTTATTTCCTATAGCTAGGGTTACGGCGCCAGGGGGGGTTAGGGTTAGCGATTTTCAACTTTAAACACAAATATATCTCGACAACGACAGGAGATATCCAACTTCTGTTTTCAGATTACAACTCCTGGCCGGGAGGGCTTTCCGGTGATACCAAGTTTGTCATGTTTCGACCGTTATTTCCTATAGCTAGGGTTACGGCGCCAGGGGGGGTTAGGGTTAGCGATTTTCAACTTTAAACACGAATATCTCGACAACGACAGGAGATATCCAACTTCTGTTTTCAGATTACAACTCCTGGCCGGGAGGGCTTTTCGGTGATACCAAGTTTGTCATGTTTCGACCGTTATTTCCTATAGCTAGGGTTACGGCGCCAGGGGGGGGGGGGGTAGGGTTAGCGATTTTCAACTTTAAACACGAATATCTCGACAACGACAGGAGATATTCAACTTCTGTTTTCAGATTACAACTCCTGGCCGGGAGGGCTTTTCGGTGATACCAAGTTTGTCATGTTTCGACCGTTATTTCCTATAGCTAGGGTTACGGCGCCAGGGGGGGTTAGGGTTAGCGATTTTAAACTTTAAACACGAATATCTCGACAACGACAGGAGATATCCAACTTCTGTTTTCAGATTACAACTCCTGGCCGGGAGGGCTTTCCGGTGATACCAAGTTTGTCATGTTTCGACCGTTATTTCCTATAGCTAGGGTTACGGCGCCCGAGGGGGTTAGGGTTAGCGATTTTCAACTTTAAACACGAATATCTCGACAACGACAGGAGATATCCAACTTCTGTTTTCAGATTACAACTCCTGGCCGTGACGGCTTTCCGGTGATACCAAGTTTGTCATGTTTCGACCGTTATTTCCTATAGCTAGGGTTACGGCGCCAGGGGGGGGGGGGGGTTAGCGATTTTAAACTTTAAACACGAATATCTCGACAACGACAGGAGATATCCAACTTCTGTTTTCAGATTACAACTCCTGGCCGGGAGGGCTTTCCGGTGATACCAAGTTTGTAATGTTTCGACCGTTATTTCCTATAGCTAGGGTTACGGCGCCCGAGGGGGTTAGGGTTAGCGATTTTCAACTTTAAACACGAATATCTCGACAACGACAGGAGATATCCAACTTCTGTTTTCAGATTACAACTCCTGGCCGGGACGGCTTTCCGGTGATACCAAGTTTGTCATGTTTCGACCGTTATTTCCTATAGCTAGGGTTACGGCGCCAGGGGGGGTTAGGGTTAGCGATTTTCAACTTTAAACACAAATATATCTCGACAACGACAGGAGATATCCAACTTCTGTTTTCAGATTACAACTCCTGGCCGGGAGGGCTTTCCGGTGATACCAAGTTTGTCATGTTTCGACCGTTATTTCCTATAGCTAGGGTTACGGCGCCAGGGGGGGTTAGGGTTAGCGATTTTCAACTTTAAACACGAATATCTCGACAACGACAGGAGATATCCAACTTCTGTTTTCAGATTACAACTCCTGGCCGGGAGGGCTTTCCGGTGATACCAAGTTTGTCATGTTTCGACCGTTATTTCCTATAGCTAGGGTTACGGCGCCAGGGGGGGGGGGGTAGGGTTAGCGATTTTCAACTTTAAACACGAATATCTCGACAACGACAGGAGATATTCAACTTCTGTTTTCAGATTACAACTCCTGGCCGGGAGGGCTTTTTGGTGATACCAAGTTTGTCATGTTTCGACCGTTATTTCCTATAGCTAGGGTTACGGCGCCAGGGGGGGTTAGGGTTAGCGATTTTAAACTTTAAACACGAATATCTCGACAACGACAGGAGATATCCAACTTCTGTTTTCAGATTACAACTCCTGGCCGGGAGGGCTTTCCGGTGATACCAAGTTTGTTATGTTTCGACCGTTATTTCCTATAGCTAGGGTTACGGCGCCCGAGGGGGTTAGGGTTAGCGATTTTCAACTTTAAACACGAATATCTCAACAACGACAGGAGATATCCAACTTCTGTTTTCAGATTACAACTCCTGGCCGGGACGGCTTTCCGGTGATACCAAGTTTGTCATGTTTCGACCGTTATTTCCTATAGCTAGGGTTACGGCGCCAGGGGGGGTTAGGGTTAGCGATTTTCAACTTTAAACACAAATATATCTCGACAACGACAGGAGATATCCAACTTCTGTTTTCAGATTACAACTCCTGGCCGGGAGGGCTTTCCGGTGATACCAAGTTTGTCATGTTTCGACCGTTATTTCCTATAGCTAGGGTTACGGCGCCAGGGGGGGTTAGGGTTAGCGATTTTAAACTTTAAACACGAATATCTCGACAACGACAGGAGATATCCAACTTCTGTTTTCAGATTACAACTCCTGGCCGGGAGGGCTTTCCGGTGATACCAAGTTTGTCATGTTTCGACCGTTATTTCCTATAGCTAGGGTTACGGCGCCAGGGGGGGGGTAGGGTTAGCGATTTTCAACTTTAAACACGAATATCTCGACAACGACAGGAGATATTCAACTTCTGTTTTCAGATTACAACTCCTGGCCGGGAGGGCTTTTCGGTGATACCAAGTTTGTCATGTTTCGACCGTTATTTCCTATAGCTAGGGTTACGGCGCCAGGGGGGGTTAGGGTTAGCGATTTTAAACTTTAAACACGAATATCTCGACAACGACAGGAGATATCCAACTTCTGTTTTCAGATTACAACTCCTGGCCGGGAGGGCTTTCCGGTGATACCAAGTTTGTCATGTTTCGACCGTTATTTCCTATAGCTAGGGTTACGGCGCCCGAGGGGGTTAGGGTTAGCGATTTTCAACTTTAAACACGAATATCTCGACAACGACAGGAGATATCCAACTTCTGTTTTCAGATTACAACTCCTGGCCGGGACGGCTTTCCGGTGATACCAAGTTTGTCATGTTTCGACCGTTATTTCCTATAGCTAGGGTTACGGCGCCAGGGGGGGTTAGGGTTAGCGATTTTCAACTTTAAACACAAATATATCTCGACAACGACAGGAGATATTCAACTTCTGTTTTCAGATTACAACTCCTGGCCGGGAGGGCTTTCCGGTGATACCAAGTTTGTCATGTTTCGACCGTTATTTCCTATAGCTAGGGTTACGGCGCCAGGGGGGGTTAGGGTTAGCGATTTTCAACTTTAAACACGAATATCTCGACAACGACAGGAGATATCCAACTTCTGTTTTCCAGATTACAACTCCTGGCCGGGAGGGCTTTCCGGTGATACCAAGTTTGTCATGTTTCGACCGTTATTTCCTATAGCTAGGGTTACGGCGCCAGGGGGGGTTGGTAGGGTTAGCGATTTTCAACTTTAAACACGAATATCTCGACAACGACAGGAGATATTCAACTTCTGTTTTCAGATTACAACTCCTGGCCGGGAGGGCTTTCCGGTGATACCAAGTTTGTCATGTTTCGACCGTTATTTCCTATAGCTAGGGTTACGGCGCCAGGGGGGGTTAGGGTTAGCGATTTTCAACTTTAAACACGAATATCTCGACAACGACAGGAGATATCCAACTTCTGTTTTCAGATTACAACTCCTGGCCGGGAGGGCTTTCCGGTGATACCAAGTTTGTCATGTTTCGACCGTTATTTCCTATAGCTAGGGTTACGGCGCCAGGGGGGGTTAGGGTTAGCGATTTTCAACTTTAAACACGAATATCTCGACAACGACAGGAGATATCCAACTTCTGTTTTCAGATTACAACTCCTGGCCGGGAGGGCTTTCCGGTGATACCAAGTTTGTCATGTTTCGACCGTTATTTCCTATAGCTAGGGTTACGGCGCCAGGGGGGGTTAGGGTTAGCGATTTTCAACTTTAAACACGAATATCTCGACAACGACAGGAGATATCCAACTTCTGTTTTCAGATTACAACTCCTGGCCGGGAGGGCTTTCCGGTGATACCAAGTTTGTCATGTTTCGACCGTTATTTCCTATAGCTAGGGTTACGGCGCCAGGGGGGTTTAGGGTTAGCGATTTTAACTTTAAACACGAATATCTCGACAACGACAGGAGATATCCAACTTCTGTTTTCAGATTACAACTCCTGGCCGGGAGGGCTTTCCGGTGATACCAAGTTTGTCATGTTTCGACCGTTATTTCCTATAGCTAGGGTTACGGCGCCAGGGGGGGTTAGGGTTAGCGATTTTCAACTTTAAACACGAATATCTCGACAACGACAGGAGATATCCAACTTCTGTTTTCAGATTACAACTCCTGGCCGGGAGGGCTTTCCGGTGATACCAAGTTTGTCATGTTTCGACCGTTATTTCCTATAGCTAGGGTTACGGCGCCAGGGGGGGTTAGGGTTAGCGATTTTCAACTTTAAACACGAATATCTCGACAACGACAGGAGATATCCAACTTCTGTTTTCAGATTACAACTCCTGGCCGGGAGGGCTTTCCGGTGATACCAAGTTTGTCATGTTTCGACCGTTATTTCCTATAGCTAGGGTTACGGCGCCAGGGGGGGTTAGGGTTAGCGATTTTCAACTTTAAACACGAATATCTCGACAACGACAGGAGATATCCAACTTCTGTTTTCAGATTACAACTCCTGGCCGGGAGGGCTTTCCGGTGATACCAAGTTTGTCATGTTTCGACCGTTATTTCCTATAGCTAGGGTTACGGCGCCAGGGGGGGTTAGGGTTAGCGATTTTCAACTTTAAACACGAATATCTCGACAACGACAGGAGATATCCAACTTCTGTTTTCAGATTACAACTCCTGGCCGGGAGGGCTTTCCGGTGATACCAAGTTTGTCATGTTTCGACCGTTATTTCCTATAGCTAGGGTTACGGCGCCAGGGGGGTTAGGGTTAGCGATTTTCAACTTTAAACACGAATATCTCGACAACGACAGGAGATATCCAACTTCTGTTTTCAGATTACAACTCCTGGCCGGGAGGGCTTTCCGGTGATACCAAGTTTGTCATGTTTCGACCGTTATTTCCTATAGCTAGGGTTACGGCGCCAGGGGGGGTTAGGGTTAGCGATTTTCAACTTTAAACACGAATATCTCGACAACGACAGGAGATATCCAACTTCTGTTTTCAGATTACAACTCCTGGCCGGGAGGGCTTTCCGGTGATACCAAGTTTGTCATGTTTCGACCGTTATTTCCTATAGCTAGGGTTACGGCGCCAGGGGGGTTAGGGTTAGCGATTTTAAACTTTAAACACGAATATCTCGACAACGACAGGAGATATCCAACTTCTGTTTTCAGATTACAACTCCTGGCCGGGAGGGCTTTCCGGTGATACCAAGTTTGTCATGTTTCGACCGTTATTTCCTATAGCTAGGGTTACGGCGCCAGGGGGGTTAGGGTTAGCGATTTTCAACTTTAAACACGAATATCTCGACAACGACAGGAGATATCCAACTTCTGTTTTCAGATTACAACTCCTGGCCGGGAGGGCTTTCCGGTGATACCAAGTTTGTCATGTTTCGACCGTTATTTCCTATAGCTAGGGTTACGGCGCCAGGGGGGTTAGGGTTAGCGATTTTCAACTTTAAACACGAATATCTCGACAACGACAGGAGATATCCAACTTCTGTTTTCAGATTACAACTCCTGGCCGGGAGGGCTTTCCGGTGATACCAAGTTTGTCATGTTTCGACCGTTATTTCCTATAGCTAGGGTTACGGCGCCAGGGGGGTTAGGGTTAGCGATTTTCAACTTTAAACACGAATATCTCGACAACGACAGGAGATATCCAACTTCTGTTTTCAGATTACAACTCCTGGCCGGGAGGGCTTTCCGGTGATACCAAGTTTGTCATGTTTCGACCGTTATTTCCTATAGCTAGGGTTACGGCGCCAGGGGGGGTTAGGGTTAGCGATTTTCAACTTTAAACACGAATATCTCGACAACGACAGGAGATATCCAACTTCTGTTTTCAGATTACAACTCCTGGCCGGGAGGGCTTTCCGGTGATACCAAGTTTGTCATGTTTCGACCGTTATTTCCTATAGCTAGGGTTACGGCGCCAGGGGGGTTAGGGTTAGCGATTTTCAACTTTAAACACGAATATCTCGACAACGACAGGAGATATCCAACTTCTGTTTTCAGATTACAACTCCTGGCCGGGAGGGCTTTCCGGTGATACCAAGTTTGTCATGTTTCGACCGTTATTTCCTATAGCTAGGGTTACGGCGCCAGGGGGGGTTAGGGTTAGCGATTTTAAACTTTAAACACGAATATCTCGACAACGACAGGAGATATCCAACTTCTGTTTTCAGATTACAACTCCTGGCCGGGAGGGCTTTCCGGTGATACCAAGTTTGTCATGTTTCGACCGTTATTTCCTATAGCTAGGGTTACGGCGCCAGGGGGGTTAGGGTTAGCGATTTTCAACTTTAAACACGAATATCTCGACAACGACAGGAGATATCCAACTTCTGTTTTCAGATTACAACTCCTGGCCGGGAGGGCTTTCCGGTGATACCAAGTTTGTCATGTTTCGACCGTTATTTCCTATAGCTAGGGTTACGGCGCCAGGGGGGGTTAGGGTTAGCGATTTTCAACTTTAAACACGAATATCTCGACAACGACAGGAGATATCCAACTTCTGTTTTCAGATTACAACTCCTGGCCGGGAGGGCTTTCCGGTGATACCAAGTTTGTCATGTTTCGACCGTTATTTCCTATAGCTAGGGTTACGGCGCCAGGGGGGGTTAGGGTTAGCGATTTTCAACTTTAAACACGAATATCTCGACAACGACAGGAGATATCCAACTTCTGTTTTCAGATTACAACTCCTGGCCGGGAGGGCTTTCCGGTGATACCAAGTTTGTCATGTTTCGACCGTTATTTCCTATAGCTAGGGTTACGGCGCCAGGGGGGGTTAGGGTTAGCGATTTTCAACTTTAAACACGAATATCTCGACAACGACAGGAGATATCCAACTTCTGTTTTCAGATTACAACTCCTGGCCGGGAGGGCTTTCCGGTGATACCAAGTTTGTCATGTTTCGACCGTTATTTCCTATAGCTAGGGTTACGGCGCCAGGGGGGGTTAGGGTTAGCGATTTTCAACTTTAAACACGAATATCTCGACAACGACAGGAGATATCCAACTTCTGTTTTCAGATTACAACTCCTGGCCGGGAGGGCTTTCCGGTGATACCAAGTTTGTCATGTTTCGACCGTTATTTCCTATAGCTAGGGTTACGGCGCCAGGGGGGGTTAGGGTTAGCGATTTTCAACTTTAAACACGAATATCTCGACAACGACAGGAGATATCCAACTTCTGTTTTCAGATTACAACTCCTGGCCGGGAGGGCTTTCCGGTGATACCAAGTTTGTCATGTTTCGACCGTTATTTCCTATAGCTAGGGTTACGGCGCCAGGGGGGGTTAGGGTTAGCGATTTTCAACTTTAAACACGAATATCTCGACAACGACAGGAGATATCCAACTTCTGTTTTCAGATTACAACTCCTGGCCGGGAGGGCTTTCCGGTGATACCAAGTTTGTCATGTTTCGACCGTTATTTCCTATAGCTAGGGTTACGGCGCCAGGGGGGGTTAGGGTTAGCGATTTTAAACTTTAAACACGAATATCTCGACAACGACAGGAGATATCCAACTTCTGTTTTCAGATTACAACTCCTGGCCGGGAGGGCTTTCCGGTGATACCAAGTTTGTCATGTTTCGACCGTTATTTCCTATAGCTAGGGTTACGGCGCCAGGGGGGTTTAGGGTTAGCGATTTTCAACTTTAAACACGAATATCTCGACAACGACAGGAGATATCCAACTTCTGTTTTCAGATTACAACTCCTGGCCGGGAGGGCTTTCCGGTGATACCAAGTTTGTCATGTTTCGACCGTTATTTCCTATAGCTAGGGTTACGGCGCCAGGGGGGGTTAGGGTTAGCGATTTTCAACTTTAAACACGAATATCTCGACAACGACAGGAGATATCCAACTTCTGTTTTCAGATTACAACTCCTGGCCGGGAGGGCTTTCCGGTGATACCAAGTTTGTCATGTTTCGACCGTTATTTCCTATAGCTAGGGTTACGGCGCCAGGGGGGGTTAGGGTTAGCGATTTTCAACTTTAAACACGAATATCTCGACAACGACAGGAGATATCCAACTTCTGTTTTCAGATTACAACTCCTGGCCGGGAGGGCTTTCCGGTGATACCAAGTTTGTCATGTTTCGACCGTTATTTCCTATAGCTAGGGTTACGGCGCCAGGGGGGGTTAGGGTTAGCGATTTTCAACTTTAAACACGAATATCTCGACAACGACAGGAGATATCCAACTTCTGTTTTCAGATTACAACTCCTGGCCGGGAGGGCTTTCCGGTGATACCAAGTTTGTCATGTTTCGACCGTTATTTCCTATAGCTAGGGTTACGGCGCCAGGGGGGGTTAGGGTTAGCGATTTTCAACTTTAAACACGAATATCTCGACAACGACAGGAGATATCCAACTTCTGTTTTCAGATTACAACTCCTGGCCGGGAGGGCTTTCCGGTGATACCAAGTTTGTCATGTTTCGACCGTTATTTCCTATAGCTAGGGTTACGGCGCCAGGGGGGGTTAGGGTTAGCGATTTTCAACTTTAAACACGAATATCTCGACAACGACAGGAGATATCCAACTTCTGTTTTCAGATTACAACTCCTGGCCGGGAGGGCTTTCCGGTGATACCAAGTTTGTCATGTTTCGACCGTTATTTCCTATAGCTAGGGTTACGGCGCCAGGGGGGGTTAGGGTTAGCGATTTTCAACTTTAAACACGAATATCTCGACAACGACAGGAGATATCCAACTTCTGTTTTCAGATTACAACTCCTGGCCGGGAGGGCTTTCCGGTGATACCAAGTTTGTCATGTTTCGACCGTTATTTCCTATAGCTAGGGTTACGGCGCCAGGGGGGTTTAGGGTTAGCGATTTTCAACTTTAAACACGAATATCTCGACAACGACAGGAGATATCCAACTTCTGTTTTCAGATTACAACTCCTGGCCGGGAGGGCTTTCCGGTGATACCAAGTTTGTCATGTTTCGACCGTTATTTCCTATAGCTAGGGTTACGGCGCCAGGGGGGGTTAGGGTTAGCGATTTTCAACTTTAAACACGAATATCTCGACAACGACAGGAGATATCCAACTTCTGTTTTCAGATTACAACTCCTGGCCGGGAGGGCTTTCCGGTGATACCAAGTTTGTCATGTTTCGACCGTTATTTCCTATAGCTAGGGTTACGGCGCCAGGGGGGTTAGGGTTAGCGATTTTCAACTTTAAACACGAATATCTCGACAACGACAGGAGATATCCAACTTCTGTTTTCAGATTACAACTCCTGGCCGGGAGGGCTTTCCGGTGATACCAAGTTTGTCATGTTTCGACCGTTATTTCCTATAGCTAGGGTTACGGCGCCAGGGGGGTTTAGGGTTAGCGATTTTCAACTTTAAACACGAATATCTCGACAACGACAGGAGATATCCAACTTCTGTTTTCAGATTACAACTCCTGGCCGGGAGGGCTTTCCGGTGATACCAAGTTTGTCATGTTTCGACCGTTATTTCCTATAGCTAGGGTTACGGCGCCAGGGGGGGTTAGGGTTAGCGATTTTCAACTTTAAACACGAATATCTCGACAACGACAGGAGATATCCAACTTCTGTTTTCAGATTACAACTCCTGGCCGGGAGGGCTTTCCGGTGATACCAAGTTTGTCATGTTTCGACCGTTATTTCCTATAGCTAGGGTTACGGCGCCAGGGGGGGTTAGGGTTAGCGATTTTAACTTTAAACACGAATATCTCGACAACGACAGGAGATATCCAACTTCTGTTTTCAGATTACAACTCCTGGCCGGGAGGGCTTTCCGGTGATACCAAGTTTGTCATGTTTCGACCGTTATTTCCTATAGCTAGGGTTACGGCGCCAGGGGGGGTTAGGGTTAGCGATTTTCAACTTTAAACACGAATATCTCGACAACGACAGGAGATATCCAACTTCTGTTTTCAGATTACAACTCCTGGCCGGGAGGGCTTTCCGGTGATACCAAGTTTGTCATGTTTCGACCGTTATTTCCTATAGCTAGGGTTACGGCGCCAGGGGGGGTTAGGGTTAGCGATTTTAAACTTTAAACACGAATATCTCGACAACGACAGGAGATATCCAACTTCTGTTTTCAGATTACAACTCCTGGCCGGGAGGGCTTTCCGGTGATACCAAGTTTGTCATGTTTCGACCGTTATTTCCTATAGCTAGGGTTACGGCGCCAGGGGGGGTTAGGGTTAGCGATTTTCAACTTTAAACACGAATATCTCGACAACGACAGGAGATATCCAACTTCTGTTTTCAGATTACAACTCCTGGCCGGGAGGGCTTTCCGGTGATACCAAGTTTGTCATGTTTCGACCGTTATTTCCTATAGCTAGGGTTACGGCGCCAGGGGGGGTTAGGGTTAGCGATTTTAAACTTTAACACTTTATCTCGACAACGACAGGAGATATCCAACTTCTGTTTTCAGATTACAACTCCTGGCCGGGAGGGCTTTCCGGTGATACCAAGTTTGTCATGTTTCGACCGTTATTTCCTATAGCTAGGGTTACGGCGCCGGGGGGGTTAGGGTTAGCGATTTTCAACTTTAAACACGAATATCTCGACAACGACAGGAGATATCCAACTTCTGTTTTCAGATTACAACTCCTGGCCGGGAGGGCTTTCCGGTGATACCAAGTTTGTCATGTTTCGACCGTTATTTCCTATAGCTAGGGTTACGGCGCCAGGGGGGGTTAGGGTTAGCGATTTTCAACTTTAAACACGAATATCTCGACAACGACAGGAGATATCCAACTTCTGTTTTCAGATTACAACTCCTGGCCGGGAGGGCTTTCCGGTGATACCAAGTTTGTCATGTTTCGACCGTTATTTCCTATAGCTAGGGTTACGGCGCCAGGGGGGTTAGGGTTAGCGATTTTCAACTTTAACACGAATATCTCGACAACGACAGGAGATATCCAACTTCTGTTTTCAGATTACAACTCCTGGCCGGGAGGGCTTTCCGGTGATACCAAGTTTGTCATGTTTCGACCGTTATTTCCTATAGCTAGGGTTACGGCGCCAGGGGGGTTAGGGTTAGCGATTTTCAACTTTAAACACGAATATCTCGACAACGACAGGAGATATCCAACTTCTGTTTTCAGATTACAACTCCTGGCCGGGAGGGCTTTCCGGTGATACCAAGTTTGTCATGTTTCGACCGTTATTTCCTATAGCTAGGGTTACGGCGCCAGGGGGGGTTAGGGTTAGCGATTTTAAACTTTAAACACGAATATCTCGACAACGACAGGAGATATCCAACTTCTGTTTTCAGATTACAACTCCTGGCCGGAGGGCTTCCCGGTGATACCAAGTTTGTCATGTTTCGACCGTTATTTCCTATAGCTAGGGTTACGGCGCCAGGGGGGGTTAGGGTTAGCGATTTTCAACTTTAAACACGAATATCTCGACAACGACAGGAGATATCCAACTTCTGTTTTCAGATTACAACTCCTGGCCGGGAGGGCTTTCCGGTGATACCAAGTTTGTCATGTTTCGACCGTTATTTCCTATAGCTAGGGTTACGGCGCCAGGGGGGGTTAGGGTTAGCGATTTTAAACTTTAAACACGAATATCTCGACAACGACAGGAGATATCCAACTTCTGTTTTCAGATTACAACTCCTGGCCGGGAGGGCTTTCCGGTGATACCAAGTTTGTCATGTTTCGACCGTTATTTCCTATAGCTAGGGTTACGGCGCCAGGGGGGTTAGGGTTAGCGATTTTAAACTTTAAACACGAATATCTCGACAACGACAGGAGATATCCAACTTCTGTTTTCAGATTACAACTCCTGGCCGGAGGGCTTTCCGGTGATACCAAGTTTGTCATGTTTCGACCGTTATTTCCTATAGCTAGGGTTACGGCGCCAGGGGGTTAGGGTTAGCGATTTTAAACTTTAAACACGAATATCTCGACAACGACAGGAGATATCCAACTTCTGTTTTCAGATTACAACTCCTGGCCGGGAGGGCTTCCGGTGATACCAAGTTTGTCATGTTTCGACCGTTATTTCCTATAGCTAGGGTTACGGCGCCAGGGGGGGTTAGGGTTAGCGATTTTCAACTTTAAACACGAATATCTCGACAACGACAGGAGATATCCAACTTCTGTTTTCAGATTACAACTCCTGGCCGGGAGGGCTTTCCGGTGATACCAAGTTTGTCATGTTTCGACCGTTATTTCCTATAGCTAGGGTTACGGCGCCAGGGGGGGTTAGGGTTAGCGATTTTAAACTTTAAACACGAATATCTCGACAACGACAGGAGATATCCAACTTCTGTTTTCAGATTACAACTCCTGGCCGGGAGGGCTTTCCGGTGATACCAAGTTTGTCATGTTTCGACCGTTATTTCCTATAGCTAGGGTTACGGCAGGGTAGGGCCGAGGGGGGTTAGGGTTAGCGATTTTAAACTTTAACACGAATATCTCGACAACGACAGGAGATATCCAACTTCTGTTTTCAGATTACAACTCCTGGCCGGGAGGGCTTTCGGTGATACCAAGTTTTGTCATGTTTCGACCGTTATTTCCTATAGCTAGGGTTACGGCGCCAGGGGGGTTAGGGTTAGCGATTTTAAACTTTAAACACGAATATCTCGACAACGACAGAGATATCCAACTTCTGTTTTCAGATTACAACTCCTGGCCGGGAGGGCTTTCCGGTGATACCAAGTTTGTCATGTTTCGACCGTTATTTCCTATAGCTAGGGTTACGGCGCCAGGGGGTTAGGGTTAGCGATTTTAAACTTTAAACACGAATATCTCGACAACGACAGGAGATATCCACTTCTTTTTCAGATTACAACTCCTGGCCGGGAGGGCTTTTGGTGATACCAAGTTTGTCATGTTTCGACCGTTATTCCTATAGCTAGGGTTACGGCGCCAGGGGGGGTTAGGGTTAGCGATTTTAAACTTTAAACACGAATATCTCGACACGACAGGAGATATCCAACTTCTGTTTTCAGATTACACTCCTGGCCGGAGGGCTTTCCGGTGATACCAAGTTTGTCATGTTTCGACCGTTATTTCCTATAGCTAGGGTTACGGCGCCAGGGGGGGTTAGGGTTAGCGATTTTAAACTTTAAACACGAATATCTCGACAACGACAGGAGATATCCAACTTCTGTTTTCAGATTACAACTCCTGGCCGGGAGGGCTTTTCCGGTGATACCAAGTTTGTCATGTTTCGACCGTTATTTCCTATAGCTAGGGTTACGGCGCCAGGGGGGGTTAGGGTTAGCGATTTTAAACTTTAAAACGAATATCTCGACAACGACAGGAGATATCCAACTTCTGTTTTCAGATTACAACTCCTGGCCGGGAGGGCTTTCCGGTGATACCAAGTTTGTCATGTTTCGACCGTTATTTCCTATAGCTAGGGTTACGGCGCCAGGGGGGTAGGGTTAGCGATTTTAACTTTAAACACGAATATCTCGACAACGACAGGAGATATCCAACTTCTGTTTTCAGATTACAACTCCTGGCCGGGAGGGCTTTTCGGTGATACCAAGTTTGTCATGTTTCGACCGTTATTTCCTATAGCTAGGGTTACGGCGCAGGGGGGGGGGGTAGGGTTAGCGATTTTAAACTTTAAACCGAATATCTCGACAACGACAGGAGATATCCAACTTCTGTTTTCAGATTACAACTCCTGGCCGGGAGGGCTTTCCGGTGATACCAAGTTTTGTCATGTTTCGACCGTTATTTCCTATAGCTAGGTTACGGCGCCAGGGGGGTTAGGGTTAGCGATTTTAACTTTAAACACGAATATCTCGACAACGACAGGAGATATCCAACTTCTGTTTTCAGATTACAACTCCTGGCCGGGAGGGCTTTCCGGTGATACCAAGTTTGTCATGTTTCGACCGTTATTTCCTATAGCTAGGGTTACGGCGCCAGGGGGGGTTAGGGTTAGCGATTTTAAACTTTAAACACGAATATCTCGACAACGACAGGAGATATCCAACTTCTGTTTTCAGATTACAACTCCTGGCCGGGAGGGCTTTCCGGTGATACCAATTTGTCATGTTTCGACCGTTA
>CM023827.1:0-2500 GCA_013266295.2 Branchiostoma floridae x Branchiostoma japonicum
ACCCTAACAAGAACCCTAACAAGAACCCTAACCCTAACAAGAACCCTAACCCTAACAAGAACCCTAACCCTAACCCTAACAAGAACCCTAACAAGAACCCCTGACCTTTGACCCCTGACCTTTGACCCCTGACCTTTGACCCCTGACCTTTGACCCCTGACCACAACCCTTCACCCTTTGTCTAAGGTCAAGGTCATGGGTTAGGGGTTAGTGTTTAAGGGTTAGGGTTAGGGTTAGGGTTAGGGTTAGGGTTAGGGTTAGGGTTAGGGTTTAGGGTTTAGGGTTAGGGTTAGGGTTAGGGTTAGGGTTAGGGTTTAGGGTTTAGGGTTAGGGTTAGGGTTTAGGGTTAGGGTTTAGGGTTAGGGTTAGGGTTAGGGTTTAGGGTTAGGGTTAGGGTTAGGGTTTAGGGTTAGGGTTAGGGTTAGGGTTAGGGTTTAGGGTTAGGGTTAGGGTTAGGGTTAGGGTTAGGGTTAGGGTTAGGGTTAGGGTTTAGGGTTAGGGTTAGGGTTTAGGGTTAGGGTTAGGGTTAGGGTTAGGGTTTAGGTTTAGGTTTAGGTTTAGGTTTAGGTTTAGGGTTAGGGTTATGGTTTAGGGTTAGGGTTAGGGTTAGGGTTAGGGTTTAGGGTTAGGGTTAGGATTTAGGGTTAGGGTTAGGGTTAGGGTTAGGGTTACGGATTTGGGGTTAAGGATTTGGGGTTAAGGATTTAGGGTTAGGGATTTGGGGTTACGGATTTGGGGTTAGGGATTTGGGGTTAACAACTTGGGGTAGGGAATTTGGGGTAAGCGATATAGGGTAATCTTTGGCAACACACAATACAATGCGATTATTTAGAAAGTTAGGGTAATGGGGGTCCGGGGGTGTCCCCCGGGCGGAGCGGGCGCGAAGCGCCCTGCGAAGCTTAGGGAGCTGCCGCGCTAGCGGCAGGCGCCGGCGCATCCGACGGCGCAGACCAAGCGAGCGTAGCGAGCTTGGTCTGCGCCGGCGGCAGAAAGCTGCCGGATGGCTGCTCCGTGAAAGGAACATTCCGAAAAAAGCAACATTCTGAAAAAACTCAACATATGGGGGTGTGGAACACCCCCATTCATGGGGGTGTGTATGGGGTTTCAACATGCACGTGAAAGCAACATTCCCCCCCCGGAGCTACACAAACACTCTAGTCCATGGGCTGTGTATAGGGTTTCAACATGCACGTGAAAGCAACATTCCCCCACGGAGCTACACAAACACTCTAGTCCATGGGCTTGGGAAAGTCAATAATGTGAATAAAAAACATTTGTGCGGAAAACAAGATAAACACCACCCAAACATCGGACTAAAAAACGCCATACACACTCCCAAAACATTGTGCGGAAAACGACATACACACCCCAAAAAAAATTGTCGAAAAACCCCCATACACACCCCCCAAAAAAATTCAAAAAACCCCCATACACACCCCCAAAAAAATTGGGGGGGGGGGGTTGTCGGGGGGGCATGTGGAAACCCCCTTACACACTTCAAAAAATTATGTCGGAAACCCCCATACACACACCCCAAAAAATTGGGGGGGGGGGGGCGGGGGGGGGGGCATGTAAAATTCCCGTACACACTCCGAAAAGTTGGGGGGGGGGGTTTGGGAGGGCATGTTTAAAACCCCTTACACACTCCCCAAAAATATTCCGGAAACCCCCATACACACCCTCCAAAAAAATTGAGGGGGGGGGGTCGGGGGGGGTCGGGGTGGATGTGGAGCTACACAAACACTCTAGTCCATGGGCTTGGGAAAGTCAATAATGTGAATAATTACATTACAATCAAGTGAATACATATATACACAAAGAAATGAAAACTCAAAAGCAACCCCCATACGACCACCTACCCCTGCACTTCCACCAACGATCGCTAGATGCTTCCCTAGTATATACATATACATATACATTGTCCCAACACACAACACACTATTAGGCCATAGCAAGTAAATTTTATGGATGACATCCTCCGGAGACTCCAAAATTAATGCGAGAGGGCGAAAAAAAAAACAAGGCAGGCCAAAAAAAAACAAGATTCCTACATTTTCAGATTTTGAGATCGTAAACCTCGTTGAACAAGAATTTAGGCGGTAAAACATGATATCATACCCAACAGGTCTTCTGTCGCTGTATTCAACAGTATTACCTGTCCTTGCAGATGTGTCTTTATTAAATAGAACAAAAAAAAGAGCTTGCTGTATACTGCATGAAATCCGATATTTGATAATATATTAAAGCGTCCGTAAAGGTTCCTTATTTGCACTCGATCTTCAAGGTAGATACTACACTGGGTATTCATTTGTAATGGAACACCCTGGACTATCAACACTTGCCATCAAACACGAGGAATTGCGCCTCAAGTTTGCTGGATCCCTGGTGGTCTCTGACTTTAGAGACTGGCTACCAGGCAGAACACAGGGCTCAATCACTGACAGAGTGACTCATAAACCGAACTGTGTGGAAGCCATACTCTACCTATATTGTGCCAACT